>JBBPKY010000005.1:0-119513 GCA_038089495.1 Xerocomellus dryophilus
TCGCACGCTTACTGGTGGTTGTATTTTCTTGAACCCCACATGCATCCCCCTCCTAAACTCTTTTTGGTTCCTCATTCATTCGTGACCATTGTATCCATATCCATCGCTGACGACCACTGTGACCCGTAATACTGTATAGTTGCTTTACTCGCTAGGCAGCATACCTAACACATTTAATTTTGGTACTGATTCTTTGTTGTCATGTGATGCTCTCTGGTTTCCTCCCTTCCAAGATAACGTTGACACTGTAGTCCGAGTTTCGTAGCTAGTTATACTCCTCACGAATCGAATTAATGGAGGTGGCCAATATTCCACTCCTTGGGCAGTAGTCAGCACCGGTAATTATGAGTAACCGGCTCCCAGTGAGAGTCCAAGGTCAGGACGACGAAACGACCATCTCTTCCTTAAAACTCCGGTTTTTTCTACAGGAGACTAGGCTCATGGTCAACCATCCAGTAGTAGAACTTACATCTGAAGCGTCTTGGAACATCGTACGTGTCGTGTTCGTATGTACTCAGCGTCAAGCTCACGGTTTAAAGATTGAAGACAAGTTCACACCATATGGGAAGGAGATCCTAGCTAAACTCGTTGTTTTTCTCCAGGTATAGATAATGGATACCTTGTGTGTCAGTGATTCTCTAATGCGCCGGGTAGGATGAGGTTTACCCTTCCGCCAAGCTCTATCATGCACAGATACCCAAAGACCCGGTGCAACGATGGAAGACTGTTGTGCCGATTGTCGAAGAATTGAAGGTGAAAGCCCGCAAGCTTGGGCTTTGGAACCTTTTCCTCAGCAAGGCACATTATCCTCAACATGGCGTTCCGCTCTCGAATCTCGAGGTGTGGTTATTGATTCGTTAACTCTCGGTCGAGTATTGACACGGACAATTTAAACAGTACGCTGTTATGGCAGAGGTAATTGGACGAGGGGGACATATGGCGTCTGAGGCAGTCAACTGTGCTGCTCCAGATACCGGCAACATGGGTACACCGTTCCGTCCTCCCTCTGGATGCTTACTGAGGTCCTTCAGAGGTCCTCGCTCGATACGGGTCCCCTGAACAGCAGAAGGAATGGCTTACACCGCTGCTAAATGGGGAAATTCGCTCCGCTTTCGCAATGACAGAACGATTCGGCATGTGCCCTCATCTTCCGCGTAAAATATGTGTTATACTGACACGCAGCATGCAGTGGCATCCTCGGACGCACGTAACATCAAAACATCCATCCGACAAGAAGGCAATGAAATTGTGATTAATGGGCATAAATGGTTGCCGAGCCCTTTTATTTCGTCGTTGCCGACCTCTCATGCGCCGTTCCGGTTTTTCACTTGTTAGGTGGATATCGGGTGCCGGTGATCCCCGCACGAAATTACATCTTGTAATGGGCAAGAGCGACCCGGAAAACCCGGATGGATACAAGCAACAAAGTGTCGTCATTGTTCCGGCAGATGCCGCTGGCGTTCGGATTGTGCGTCCGATGGAAGTGTTCGGGTATGACGACGCACCGGAAGGTCATTGTGAAGTGATTTATGAGAATGTGAGAGTTCCCTTGAGCAATCTGGTACTTGGTTGGGGCAGGGGGTTCGAGGTAGGTCGTTCCTCTAGTGCCGTTGAATGCCAGGGTGATACGTATCCTTTTAGATCATTCAAGGACGTCTTGGGCTTGTATCCTCTTTCGTTTTACGAGGGCTTCGCTAACCATCTTGGCAGTCCCGGACGCATCCATCATTGTATGCGCTCTATCGGTGTAGCCTCGAGAGCACTCGACTTGATGATCCAACGGGTGACGGATCCTTCGCGCAAGACATTCGGGAAATTCCTCCACGAGCATGGTGGGTACGTCCGATATCTAGCGGAGATCATTGGACTGAGGTGATCATTCAGGTACTGTAATAGCTGAAATTGCCAAGTCTAGGGCAGAAATTGAGGCAGCACGATTACTCGTTCTCAGTGCCGCCCTTCAGGCATGTTCTCGGACAATAAGAGTAGCACGGCTCATGGGCTAAGGAGCGTCACAGATCGATAACTATAAGGCGAAGGGTGCAATGAAGGAAATTGGTATCGCCAAGGTGCACGCGTTCCGATTCAGCTGGCGGTCCGGGACGCTGACGCTCTTTTAGTTTGTGGTTCCCGCGATGGCGTGCAACGTTGTAGATCGCGCGATGCAAGCGTTTGGAGCGGAAGGGCTGAGCCAAGATCAAGAGCTGGCGAGCATGTATGCGCAATTGCGAACACTGCGGTTTGCCGATGTACGTGTTGTTTTCCTCTCTTGATATCCATGGTTGATGCATTGATGACTGTCCCCCCATAGGGACCGGATGCGGTAAGTACATCACCTGGTTGACACGTAGACTTGATGTAAATCACTTCCCAGGTCCATATCCAGCAGGTTGGTCAGAGGGAACTGAAACGAGCGCCGGAGTTGCGCAAGCGTGCAGTGGAGTTTAGCAAGAAAGAAGCGGTTATCATGCAAAAAGCGGGTGTAAAGGCTCATCTTTAGAGCAACTTATAAGCCCCCAGTACTTCAGACAATCGTTCTTATGTTACTGTCTATTTCGATATGCATTCACTACAAATGTGTATTGCTTACTTCCAATAAGTAAGTCTTGGACTGAAATGTTCCATCGAGGACAGCAGAGACCATTGACTTCCACCACCCGTCAGGCACTCGCTGCTCTCACGGAAACTACCGCAACATTGAGCTGATACCGTCCCGCCATTCCTTCTTTAGACCGCGACTTCATTCAGGATGACCACTGATGACGAGGGGCGCTCAGAGGGGCCATACGACGTGACACCGATTCTACACTCCCGTTATTTTATTCTCCCGGCTTCAGCCGCCATCGTGGGTACACTGATTGGTGCAGTCCGGGGGTCCCGTCGAGCGTCACTGCGGTTCCTGGCCGAGAATGCGCACCGGCCACCTACGACGGTCCAGGGATGGTATTTCTACAACAAAACCAAAAACTACCGGCGAATGGCTGCAGGACTGCGGGGGGGCGGCCTGAATGCCATGAAATTAGGAGTCGCTGCACTGGTTTGGGTAGGGCTCGAGGACGGGTTGGAACGGTGCGGGCAACCATGGGCCGAGGCGAGGGAGCTGGGGGCTGGTGTGGGGACGGCGAGCGTTTTTGCGGTCGTGTGTAAGTCGCCCCGATGCTCTCGATGGACGATAGTGACTGGACTGCCTAGACCGGCTTCCATGGCGTTCGGGCCGCCAAGCGATGTGTCTGGGTGGGGCAGTGGGTGGTGGGATGGGGATCCTTCGGTGGGCCAGGTCATACTTGGAAGGTGTGCAGTCTGGGTCGGCGTAGTTATGTACAGCTTTGATGGTCGTGCCAATCTGATGCAAGGTCCGTGCGCTTGTACGTATTGCGACTGCCCCGATATGCGTGGCGAGCGACTGTTTCATCGAGCTCCCTATTGCAAAGGACGGAGGAGCGATGATCCCGATGGCTATTCCGGCCGCTCCACAGAGTCCACACTCAGACATGTCGGTTGCGGCCACCCTTGCGACACAACCAACACCTACGCCTGCGCCCTCGTCACGGTCCTCGCTATCGGTTTTCCCGCTCTCCAAAGCGATGCTCAAGTTGTGGCCGTCTGTGTTCGAGCAACTCACGCCCCGCGTCGGCGCCGATGGCCACGAGCGTCCGAATCCCTTCGATGTCCCGGACGCCACAAACGCCGCTTTGTCTTCGTCGTCCGACGGCTCTCTGGCACCACCACAACCGCTGCCCCCACAGGCTAGCGGTTCACAGATACAGACCTTGCCCTCCACCTCTCCCTCCGTCCACCACCACCTGCTGGCGACCACTCCACCAGCGATCCCGGTACAAGCCGACCTTACACCGCCAGGCCCCCTAACGCCTCAGCCCGGACCTTTTGCCGCTCGCATCCCTACTACACAAATATCTCTACATGCACCAGACTTTTCCATGCGAAACATCAAAAAATCACCACGACCTTCTGACTCCATGGAAAACAAACCCAGTACGCCATCGTCATCGTCCTCCTCGGCCAGGACGTCCTCGAGTATGACCATCGGTGCTGCGCACGCAACACAACCTCCTGCTCCATCAGCGACATCCAAGGGGCAAATCCACGTCAAACTCATATCTGCACGTGGCCTCAACGTATCCTCTATTCACGCACGCCCATATGTGGTCGTCCAGTTCGAGCAGAACGAATTCGTCAGTCGCGATCCTACGGAAGAAACTGAGAAGGAAGTGAAAGGGACTGCCACGGCGCTATCGAGAACATCTTCCTCAAATGCCCTAACCGCGCTCAGTGCCATCGGTGTATCGCGACCGCCCGGGAAGTCGAGCACGAATACATCGCCCTCGTCTTCTATCTCGTCTTCCAGCAAAATACCATCCCCCACACCTCCATCCACCCAAGGACTCTTTGGACGTATGTCAGCACACAATCCTGTGTGGAAACACGAAGTGTCCTTGTAGGCGCCGTACGCTGATCGATCATCTCTGATCTCTGACTCCATCTACAGCGATGTCACTTCTGAAGACTCCTTAATCACCTTCAACGTTTACGATCGCGTTTCTGACCATTTCTTCCTGGGGACCTTCCAGATCAAACCCGTATTGATCCACGACCACACTGTTGACCAATGGTTCAAGTATGTCTTCGCTACCCTCCCCATACTCCATCCCGCATCGCTATTCCTTACTCAAATCGCCAACGCAGGCTCCGGCCGTTTGAAAACGAAATTGTAAGCGGGGAGATGCGTGTACAAATTACATTCGAGCAATTCAAGGTATGCAGCGGCTCACCAAATTGCTTCCCACCCTCTGTCACACTGTCGACCTCCTCTTCGCACAATCGTGGTGCTTGACAACGATGCTAATCCCACCATTTCCACGTGGCAGACCAAACGAGCGCTTACTCCACGCGATTTCGAGTTCCTCAAGCTCATAGGACGCGGCACCTTTGGGAAGGTCTTCCAAGTCCGAAAAAGGGACACGAAGCGCATATATGCCATGAAAGTACTTTCAAAGAAGGAGATCATTGCCAAGAAAGAGGTTGCACATACGATCGGAGAACGCAAGATACTTCAACGTTCTCTGGAGTCGCCGTTCCTTGTGGGCTTGAAGTTTAGCTTCCAGACCGACACGGACCTATACCTCGTCACCGACTTCAAGAGCGGCGGCGAGTTGTTTTGGCACCTGCAGAAGGAGACGCGTTTTACCGAAGAACGTGCTCGATTTTACATTGCAGAACTCGTTCTCGCTCTAGAACACCTGCACAAGTATAACATCGTCTACCGTGATCTCAAACCAGAGAATATCCTTCTAGATGCCACCGGACATGTCGCCCTTTGCGATTTTGGATTGTCCAAGGCAGACCTCCGGCCCGATGAACTCACGACCACATTCTGCGGTACGACGGAGTATCTTGCCCCCGAGGTACTGTTGGACGAACATGGTTACAGCAAACTGGTCGACTTCTGGTCCCTTGGTGTACTTTTATTCGAAATGTGTTGTGGGTGGAGCCCTTTCTATGCAGAGGATACGCAACAGATGTATAAGAACATCTGTTTTGGCAAGATACGATTCCCTCGCAATGTAATCAGTGAAGAAGGAAAGATGTTCGTCAAAGGGGTGTGTACGTTCCCTGCACCACCTGGGTCCAGTATGTATTGAGTCTATGGTTTAGCTTCTCAACCGAAACCCAAAACACCGTCTGGGCGCACAGCAAGATGCAGAGGAACTCAAGAAACATCCGTTTTTCTCAAACATAGATTGGAAAGCTCTGTCCATGAAACAGGTTACACCGCCCTTTAAACCTGTCGTCGAGTCGGACGAATCGACAGCAAACTTCGATCCAGAGTTCACTACTGCCGATATCCGGGAAGCAGGCAACGGATTGGATGGAAAAATTAGTCCAGACGAAGAAGACCCCAGCGAAGACTGGACTCACGCTGGTGGGCAGGGCCTCTCGCATACACCAAACGGCCCACTGGGTAGCGATCGCTTGACTATTTGTGCCAATCATCTACAGAATGGGTCGAATGGTCTTGGTCGACCTCAGGGTATTCAGATCAGTCAGCGCAAGAAGCACGATTTAGCTGGGTCCCCCCTCACCAACAGCGTGCAGGAAAACTTCCGCGGATTCACGTACTCTGGGGAAAGCTTGGTAACGTCAATGGGAGTCCTTGGTGGGAGAGCAGAGTCAGAAGACGAAGCTGTCGATGACGAAGAAGTCCCCGAGATAACGACAGAAGATGAGTTCGAGGATGAAGAAAGCTTTGCAGGGCGTTACTCGAAAGGTAGAAAGGGGGTGAACGACGGGACGGCAGTATGAGTGCGCTGTAGACTTTGTATCAGAGATTATTCCTTTTTCAAACGCACCATGACTCGGACCCACAGGGAGATCCAGGTATTTGACTCGCCATGTTCATGTTATTACCCTGCAATCCTTTAAAGCTTGCCGGTGTATTTCTTCTTCTCTTTGTTAACGCCCACGTATTATGAGCCAGCACCATTTTATCGTCCTGTCCATTGCCGCCTTCTATACTATCCACTACCACATATATCGACGATGTAATCACCCATGTATCTTTCTCGTCGCCAATAAGGACAGTGAATTGCGGTTCAGATGCAGTCAGGATCACCAGTCGTGGAGTGCCTTGCATCCTGGTCTTGCAAGGTTCATGCCACCGCGAAGGATAGCGGGAAGCACCTGCCCGTTGATGATAGTGTTCTTCACGATGGATTCGACATCGTGTGGAGTAACTCGTCCATACCAGACACTCGTTCCTTGGGGGTTGTATATCTGGGAGTTTCGAACAGAATATTAGTTCTAAGAGAGGGTGGAATCGGACTGAGACATACGATGACGTTTCCTGCAAATTTATGACCGCCAATGTGAGAGGTGCGCAGGACGAGAGCTTTATGCCCTCCTCCGAGCGCCTTCAACTGTGTCTCGAACGCGACCTCTGGTTCTGGACCGCTGATCAACGACTCCAGGGTAGGGTTTCCGGAAAGATCCTCCAGTTCGGTATGGACCACCCAGCCCTCGCGTTCCAGGTAATGAGAAAATGCTACAATATACCAGGTTAGCCGGTAAGCACACAAACTGCCTGAGGGACGTTCTCACTTTTTTCAAGGACAGGAGCAGATACTGCACAGCGTTTGTCACGCCTCTTGTGCGAACCTGTGCATAGGTGTAAAAAAATTTCAGTGGACTTTTGCAGAGAAAACCAACAGCTTTACAGAGTAGGATGGCACAGGAATATGGCAACGCCCAGGACCTGAGCGAGTCGGAGCGAGACCCGGCGCCCAACCTTCCATATGAGGGGTCGAGCGCAGTTGTCCACAATGTCTCTGCACCTGCAAGAGATCGCGGGACGTCAGCGATGACCTTGAAGTCAGGAAGCACGATAACTGTGTCTTGAGAGGGGTCCTCTGAGACTGAGCTATGACTGCCATTTTGAATCGACAGCCTGCGAGTGTCATTCTGTGTAAACAAGCCTGCTGGGAGAAGTGCCTGACGGCCCTTGGGGTCCCCATTTCTATTCTGTGCTCTGCCACCCTGGTGTTTCTCATTTGCGCTGCTCAAGAAGGCAGCTAAAGTGCCGTCGGCCTCCGTAACTTCCTTGGGCCAGTCTGATTTGCCAGTAGAGATTATAACCTATGATAGGCTTTCTCTCGTGAAGGCGCCGAGGCCAATAGGAGGGTACTTGCCTGACGTCTATACGGTTTCACAGAGCCTAACATGTCCGAGTCCATGTCGACGGATATCCTGCCAGAGAAATCGTCGTGATCTGTGACCCAGTTTTAGAACAGAGAAACGGAAATCCTCGCCGGGAGGACACACCTTGGTCACAGGGATCGGGACAGGACCGACAGACCGCATCAGAGATTGGGACATCCGCAGCCCGGAGGTCGTCGTAGACCTTTTGGGCGTCTGGGGAAAGAGTGCCAGCAAAAAAGGCTTTGAACTTTGCAAGCGCAGTCATCGGTATGGTTGTAACGATTGGGGGGTATATCGGCTGGCAATGCGTCTTAAGCTGTGTGTAATCCGGATCAGATGTAAGAATCCATCGCAACCGCTGGATTTGATCATACGGAGCAAACCCTCCGACATGACGGTATTAAGTAGGATACACGAGATTCACACAGGTCACCCTACTCTCCGCCCGTCCAAATGGGGAGACTCGCAGTCTTGGAGCCCAGTGTCAACAACGCACTAGAGTGACTGAAATGAAAACTTGCCTCGACCTAGCCACCGCCTCACCTTCGATTGTCCTTGTCAAGTTGTGATTTTACCCTCTCGCTGTTCTCCTTCAAAGCCAACCAAGACGGCCGTCCATCCTTTTGTGTACCCATCAGAGCTCGGTAAACCCGGTCTACTCTCCTCGATCTACTCTCGGTCCAACCCGGGCCCATGCTTTCTGAGCCGTGTGTAGATGAAGAACCGTCATCTCTGCCGAGGAAGAACTTGGAAGATTCCCTGAGTTGCTGCTTCATCTTGAAGAGTTCAGCAAAAGAATGCTTCTTTTGGTCTTCTGCAATGTTCATGGGTTGGGTAAACGCCTGGTCAATGACAGCAGAGAGATTCTCGGGTGTGATGAATGTATTGGACTGGTGATAGAGTGAGACGAGTGCTTCCATCCTCTTGTCATGGGGTGACTGCAATTTTGCCCTGGACGAAACACTGCGTCTACATGCAAATGCCAGCGAGGAACATGGCAAAGATTTGCTGAATGTTGGCAACATGGTGGTACGCTCTATTAAACGTTTGGAATTCGTACACACGTGATGGTCTGCATTACATAAACTGCACAGTGTCCTCATGGTGCGATCATTGAAGTCGACACGGCATAATTCACCCCCTTGAATGCAGAGCTAGTGTTCAAGCGCATCGACATGACCCAGCAGATAGAGCTCTGATGGAGCCCGCCAGCTTGATGCACCACCAGCGTGGCTGACACTCCTACTGATGCGCGTTGGACTAAACCAAATGCATTCCTGCAAGGCGAGCCTGAGGGGGAAGTGTAGAGATGCATGGAGTATACCTCCCAGTGGTAATGCGAGCAGGGGTGTTCCCAGCGGCGGTGTCCTAGACTTCGAGGGGTAGGGTGCACAGAGGGATGACCTCGCTTTGTTTGTGTATTGGAGAGCGTGGTCGGTTTGGATTTTGTTTTACAATGTCTTCCACAATTTGCAGCGTGTGTTAGCAAATCGAACAAACAACTCTTTTCCATACTCTCCTTCGTTCGTCGTCGTCGTTCTACACGATGGATTTCGCACCATCAACGTCGTTGGCTTGCGTGATGAGGGAGAAACTGGCCCGTGCGCGGAGTGGTTTCTCACGCATGACATAAGCCACAGCAGGTCTTTCAACGTTCCTTTCCTACACCTTTCAACCTCCAGTCAACAAGCACGCCGCCATTGGTGAACTCGTCGTCCCGATTATCTGGACTATAGCTCCAAGTGTAGCCATGTCGCAGCAGACACAGCAAACAGTAATGCCATCAAATATGCTACCACCAGGCGAGGCAGAACTCGCTCAGGCAAATTCATATTACCCGCAAGAACCTGCCGACCTTACGGGTGGGTTGCCAATTAACCTCGATTCTCTACGCGACGGTCCCCCGGGAAGTAAACCGTTCTACCCTTATTCGACCCTCATTCGGTACGTGGTTCGTTGTGGACACTTGTCTACTCCTGCTTGGTCGGTTCTTGAACTTATCGCGATTCTAGATATGCGATCAAGGGCTCGCCTAACCAAAAGTTACTCTTGGAAGACATTTACTACGCGATTGAATCCCGCGTGCGTATTGTTCGTCCCCCCGACTTTGCGTTAGCTCTGACGTGATGTCGTCTAGTTCCCGTATTTTAGAACTGCACCTTCGGGCTGGAAAGTGAGTGAAACCTTCCGAGCGCGATCGAGATTCGTACCCTGCACCGCGTCCTTGTGTACCCGAGACGCGACCGCGATGTTGATGTTTGATTGTGTTCATATTTGTTTGATCCCCTCTGCACGACAAAACAAACACTAACTATCGAATACTTCAGAATTCTGTCCGACATAATCTTTCTCTGAACCCATGCTTTGAGAAAGTCCCACGTCCGCTCACCGACCGAGGCAAGGGATCGTATTGGACTGTCAATGATAATGTTGATCCACGCACGGGAGTTCACCGTGTGAGAAAAAAGAAGCCCAAGGGTGCCAAAGGACGTCATTCGGAAGAGCAAGATGTTGATTATCGCCCGAACGAACCCTTCCCTGATCCCCACGCGCAATTTGTCCAAGCACCCCCGCCTCAGATGCACCCCGATGAGGCTGGCCCAAGCAGACAGGCTCCTTATCCGCCTCCGTACCCACCTGCGTATGTCTCTTCATCACATGTGACTTGACGACTGATGCACGTCTTTGACTAGTTTTGACCCCAACTTCCCCATGCTTCCACCTCCACCTCCTGGGCTGCGTTTCCCTCCGCACCCTGCTATGCCAATAGATAATTTAGAGGCGGACGAAAACGGCAACCTCTCTTGGCGCCTGACGCTGATGAAAGAACTGAGTAGTCTCCAGCAGATAGCGGCAGAGCAGGAAAAGGCAGGTGCCGATGAGGAGTGGTTTCGCATGATGCTGCTGCGCATTCGCGGTGCACTCATGGCCCCTGCGTACCATGATGGGATGCCGCCTGGGATGCCACCCCACCCACCACCAAATCCAGAGATGCAACAGTGAATAGTCTGGGAAAACATGCGAGTAGTTGAGATTCTGTCTTCTTCGTCGAATGGATATGTTTCGCCTTCGCACTGAAGTGGTTAGTGCATTTATTTTTTCGCATCCTTCTAGGATCGCCTGTACACTACATCAGAACGGTTCCTCTTACATAATATAGACAATCTGATTACAAAGGGCAATATTACTGGCTTATCATCTGCTCATCACTTCCTCCTCGCTGCTCCAATGGCGCCCACTGCAGTGACTATCCCCGCGATATCCAAGCCAACAGACCTCGGGGTCGCTTTACCCACTGGGTCAGTGCTGGTCATTGGATCGCTGGGCACCGCGCAGAATGGAAAGTACCAAACACTTGTCACAAACTTGGACACAAATGCAAGTGGAAACGCCGCAGAGAGACAGATGCTTGACAGGTTGATCGGTGGAGGTAGTGTCATCTCTCTGACCAACACCTGCGCACTAAGTTGAATCGTCGCTGATCAGCTACTACCTTGGCTGCCTCCTCTTATTCATCGATACACGTTGTGCTCACCCCGCCAGAGTATTCTTCCCTCTTGTCCGGTCTACAGCCATTCCTCAGCCAGCTTTTCGAGGGCCTCAGTCCCTTCGGAAAACTCTACTTGCTCAATCTTCCCACACATCTTCTCAACCTCTCCCAGGAACTTACCCTTGCTGGGTTTATCGTTCTAGAAAGTGTCCTACAAGGTGAAGACTCGCGAGTGATTGCCCAGAAACCTAGTCCCACGCCAAGAACCCTTTCTAATGGAGCCGTTCCTCTAAGGCAGAAGGCCGATCCAGCCCGACAGTCTTCGAAGAAGGCCATCTGGACACTTTCGTCGCCTTCTACACCCTCTATCGACGCGGAGACTCTTTTAACCACTGCCGACCGCGCACGTCCTATCCCAACTTGCGAGCCTGTGGACTCGGGTGCACCCAGACGTAAGAAAGCGTGCAAGAACTGCACGTGTGGGCTCGCCGAGGTTGAGGCTGAAGAAGCCAAGTCAGGAAAAGTTGTCCTTCTAGACGTGAACGGTACGGTGGAAGTTGGGGCTGGTGACACGGAGAAAGAGCGGTTGATCGCGGCGGCAAAGGCTGCTCCAAAAGCAACGAGCAGCTGTGGGAGCTGTTTTCTAGGAGACGCATTTAGATGTGCGAGCTGCCCTTACCTAGGTGCGTCTCACCCATCCTCGGAATGTTTGTCGTGGTTTCATGTGGATCCTTTTAGGTCTTCCTGCTGTCAATCCTGGCGAGAAAGTTGAGATTGGCTTGGGTATGGATGATATCTAGGAGGAACTCGCTGCCTTCCTTCGCCTCTTTCGTCTGCCTACGGGGGAGACTAGATGATAATTATGCAACCTTATTTGGTCGTACTGAATCAGTTGTACAACCGATTCTCTAGAAATGTATAACATGTTCAACAGTCCTCTAGCCAGTGGATGAGAGCCATCATGTGAGAACTACTAACAGGGTTCGACATTCAACATCTGTTCCTCTGCATCAATATCTCATTCGTCCCCCCAGTCCAATATATCTTCATCAGCTGCACTCCGTGCTTGCTCCACAAATTCCAGCAGTTTAGTTAGATCGAGTTGGTTGCCTTCGGCAGGTACATCATCATCGGAATTCAGAGACTGGTCTTCTTCCACCTCTGTATTTTTGGGGGTCGTTTCATCATCACTCCCTGAATATGCTTCTAGCGTAGCCAACCCGGCCAGGCGTTTGTCTTCCGTTTCTTCTCCTGAGGGAGAGCCACCCTCGCTCCCATACCCACCAACCAGGTTCAACACCGCTTTTAAACCTACCGTCTTATTTAGCTTCCTCCGCTTCACTGCCCTTGCAACATTAACCTGATCGTCCTCCAAGATCCGGACCATCGAACCAGATTTATCAATGACAGTGCCGCAGAACGACGACGCTTCCGGGTCGAAGATGTGAATAGTCGGGAACTCCGTGAAAGAAGTTCCTTGAAGGAGCTCGCTGAGACTTAAGATGGGCTCTAACTTGTGGTAATACGCAGTATTCGGAGCCTTGAGGAATCCAGTATTCGCGCGTATGTAGCAGTGCGGAGGAACGAAACACTCGGGGGCTTCTGGATGGGGGTTCACTATGGATGGTAGCCAGTCTGGAGTGTTTTCTTTTTGCTTTTGTGACTTTGAGAGTGCCGTGGATACCTGACGCTGAAGCACGGTAAGAAGTGTCGTCGACAGACTATTCCGGTGCGAGAGGATTTTATAGGATGGTGGTGGCGGGGACGAAATGGACGCGAGGGTGGTGGGAGGATAGAATACGAACTCGATGGTGAGCAGAGAACACTTTGACCTTTGCACATGGTATAATGTTAGTCTAGTTGAGGATACCAACGAGTAAAAATCGTTACTTTTGGTCGAACGTTGACTGGTTCAGATTTCTACGTTCCATGCCTACCGGCAACAGCTCAACGTCGATACCCAACGTTTCAAGATGATCCCTGAGCACGTCTCTTTTCGATTTCCCTCGGGTTGGTTTTCGCCCGCTCGAATATTTTCGCGCACTTGCAGTCCTGCCTGCGCCAATGTTTTCCATATAGCCACCGCGAACGATCTCACTGCCCCACTCGCTGACTTTTCTGCCGACGTCTTCAAGATAGCAGTAGTCCCGCATCATGGTACCCCAGCCATACGCATTCATAGGGACGTAGTGGACTTTGTCTCGCTCACCAGTACATCTTGTATCTTGTTTATGCTTGCGAGAGCAGGGGAGCGAGCAGGTAGGAGTTGCACAACGAGGACATTTATACCGGGCTGGAGTGGTGCATAGTGCACAAAATCGAGGCTGGGCCGAGGACCCAGAAGATGGGTTGTCAACCATTCTGTCCAGAAAAAAAAAACTCGCTGAATCAGTCGAAAAATGGTCTGTCTGCAGCCACGGGAAATCCGGAGCACGTACAACAGGGACAGAGTGATGAGTTAGTTATTGCACCCGGGACAGACCAACCCAAATTGCTTCGTGTTAGGCTTCAATGATCTGATGTCGGCAGTCACCCAATCTCCCGCTCATGCATACTACGAAGTAGCCCTCTTCGGCGAATTCTTCGCTCGCGACCTTAAACCCATCCTCAACCGACTCACCCTGCACACTGAGTCCGCTGCTCCCATGCACACCTGCGAGATCGTATTTGAACACATCGGTGCCCAGGGCCTCGTTCAATCCGGCTCTCAGGGTGATGAACCAGTCCTGTTGAGAGCCCGGAAGGAGCTCGGTGATGGCAAGGAGAGCGGATGGTGAGCCTAGTGCACACCCGTTATTCTTCTTGTACAGACTGGTCTTTCAGGACTCTATATTCATTCCTGAAACCAGAGTCTGTACGCGTACATCCCGAGGCAACCGTTCGTCCGTGGGCGGTCTGCGAGGTCCTCGGGGATGCTCTTAGTTTTGCAAGCGCACTCGGATACGTGTATGATTGGTCCGCATCTTCGTCCGACAGTGATACTTAAAATGATTACGCTAGTCGTCGCTCTCAGATATACAAGCGCGGTTATGCTTTCCGACGTGGACCGCTGATTATCCAGATGTTTCAGCAAGAGCAGGTACCAACATCGACCCGTCTCCTGGACTGCATACTCTTCGCTTACCATTCGCATCGAGGTTGACCAGAAGACATCGCTCCCAATTCCTGCTCACGCTGATACCCTGTGGGAGGTGGAAGTGAAAACAGCCACTCAAGTCAATACTGCTGCTCCTGTTACTGGTCAAGTGCAAGTGAATACCGTCCGCTCGGCTATCGACGCTGTCCTCGATGTCCAATTCATCATGAAGGGCTTGTTGGACCTTCGAAGGCAAGATCTGTGACTTCCCCTTATCACCAGAACCACGGAGCGAAGCTTCTCGGATCCACGGCTACCCGCCTTTGGTTGCTCTCTTCCATCTCAGGAAGATACCGTGTCCTACCTATACATCGAATCTTCTAAGAGAACGGTTGAAGAATAAGAGGCGTCTAATATTCACCAGGTTCAGGACATCACGTGTATTATCCTGTTTGCTCAGAGCTTCGAAGCTTAGAAACCGCACAAAACACCTGCGGGCTCTGGACTGCAGGCTCGTGGGAGATTCGGAGAGCACAAGCGGTAACTTGAACGCGCCCTAAGGCGTCGTGAGCCCCTCGTCAATGTAGGCACACAGCGCGTACGCAGTATGCGTGCTGAAGACGGGTTGGTCTCGTCCTCGAAGGAGGGCATTGGCCAGACCCTGGCTGCGGTGCTGTATCTACGCTTCTCGTTGTGCTTCCATCGCCTTCCGGGGGATGTTGGGCCCGAAGTTTGCAGTAATGGAAGGGTGTCGGAAAGGCCCAGTGACGATGTTCTACCCCACGAGGCCTGTCCGCGGTGGAAGACTCCGGCGGGAGCGCATGCGGATGGTCTTGCCTTATTTGGACTGCACATGTCGTGCCTCGAGGCTTTCAAATTTCCCGCACGCCGACACGATGAAACGCACTCAAATTTTCCGGCGCGAAGAACACAGCTTCAATTTAGATCCGTGCGCTCCTTCCACGGCCTGCCATGGCTAAAAACTCGTGTTCCCGCTGATTTGGTCCTTGCTTGCTCCCGCACGCTGCCGCCTGCGTGCTCGCCACGCCGTTTCGAGATCTTGCAACACCCCCATACCGCGTGCCCTCTACAAATAGATCCTGCTTTAAGATGAGGACATCGCACCCCACTCCCCCGAACCAACATCATCCATCTCGTCCCATTCCACCCTCGCAACAAGCCTTGCGGCCACGCCAGCCGTCCCGTCGCAAACGACTCTCCATTCTCTCCATCTCGTCCGTCTTTACACGGCCAGCAATGCCCTCCAAGTTTAATATCGTTCGAGCGAGTCTCTATGGTAAGCGCGCACAGTGCTCGCACTCCCGACTTATCATCCTGATCAAACTCCCATCCCCAGCCGTGATTTTGGCTTGGACCATAATATGCCTAGCTATCGCAGCTCACTTCCAGACTTTACTCGTCATCACAGATCTGAGTATGTGGACTAGTTTCGTCCAAAACCTGTCGTTACTCATCCACCACTTAGCTCGTTTCGTCCCATTCGCAATATTCGTGTGCAGCGTGAGCTTGCTGATCCTCCTTGTGCTGTGAGTAATCTTGCAAGCCAGGCTTGTCCATATGTTGACTCTCTCTTCAGCCTCGTCTGCAGCGCTCTCCGCAACCGCAACCCTATTTCCACTAGAATAGAGCTAGGATGTTTGGGTTTATTGGGAACCTTCTGGCTTGGTGCGTCTCAACTACGTCTCGTCCTGTTGTGTGCTCAAGTGGATGTAGCCCTTGGCGCATTTCTGGCTAGCTCTGACTCGGAGAATGCGGATGTTGAGTGCTACTCCTCAGTAGATGGCTCAGAAATTGTCGATGTGGCTGGATGTACGCCTCTCGCATTTCTTGGCGCCATGGAATCGCTAACCAGACGTTCTAGTCTCTACGGATACCTATCAAGCACAGTATCGTGTTCTTGAAGCATTTTCACTGTTCAACGTCGTTCTGGGCAAGTGCTTTGTCTATGGGTTCTACCTGTTTCTAAACTTGCCGTAGTGTGGGGATTCCTTCTTTTCCTCCTCGGAATGGCCTTGAAGCACTACTACCGAGTGAATCGCAACGTGTGGTTCATTCCGGTCACGATCTACCCCTGGTTCGGCCCGAGATCGAGTATGTCAAAACTTCCAGCGCCCGTCGGCACTCGTTCGAGGGGTAGAGCCTACGACAGCGAGAAAGCTGATCCTGAGCTCTGGCGAAATGGGTCGCGTCGGAACGACTCACGCTATCCTAAGTGGTCGTCGAACGGACACACGGCGCCCATTCGGGCACACACTGTAGACAACTACAAGAGAAATGCATCACCCCGGCGGTGACGGAAATGAACTTGAAGTTTATCTCTCAATATTTCGGCTAGACCACCTTGTTTTCTTTGGGATGACGAATTCATGAAATTATGTATGTACCGTAGTTCACGTTAGATGCGTTGAACCGGATGTAATCTAGAGTAACATAGCAGGCGTTCACAGTCTGATCCAAAAATAGGCGAATCTTTTTCTACGTCGGCCCGCACGGCCCGCATTAGGTTGTGTTTTCAAACTCCGGTTAGGACACACGCCAACACCCACAAACCAACTGCCGATACCAATCGATGATCATAGATGGTTGTTCTGTTTAAACTCCGCTATTACGGACCAGCTTTTGAGTATGGTTCGACTGAGTCCCAATGTGTGGTGAACCCTCAAAACGTTCGAACGATTCCCAGGTGCTTGACCTGGTCTCCCACATTCTATCCCTGACCGTAGACAAGCAACTTTGAGACGTTTTCGTTGGGATGACTGCTCTTTTCTCCAATCTGAGGTCCATAGGCTATGGTGCGTGTGGTACATTGTCTTGCAGTTCGAGAGATTTACATTGGTGACAAGTATTCGCGTTCTGCCTCTCTGCAATTGTACTCGGATTGGCAGCCAATTTCGCAACGCTTTTCTTGCCTAATATCAATCGTGGGTCCGCTTGTTCACCTTGGTCCTTCCTCCGGACATTCATTCCACCAGATGATTTTACCATTTTCTCGCTTGTCCCGCCATCAGCAACAATCTTTCTATTCCTTCTTCTGCTGTAAGTGATTCATCTGGTTGTACTTCCTTTGTTCGAGCCATGCGCAGATTACAGTTTGCGCAACCCATCGTCGAGGTCACCGTGCATTTCATTCTAGGTGTCCTGTGGTTAGGTGAGCCCTTTTTTCTGCTGCGCGTACCTTGTGGGGTGTTCACTTCGGTTTTAAAGCGCTGGGTGCATGGTCTGCGTAAGCTTGTCATTGCGCAGGCGGTGGGCAGTTGAATAATACATTACAGTGATCTCATCGGCAATGTCCAATGCTATGGGTTAGGGGGTGAACTACAACCGACGAAGAATGGAACAAGTAAGTTTCTAGTTGTATCCCCACATGTTCAGAAACTCATCGTAATGTAAACCCAGTGTCTGCGGAGACTTATTGTTATGAAATGAAAGTGATAGAAGCACTCTCATGGTCCTTATTCGTGATGTGTACGTATCTCGATGTTGGTTTAGCCATGCTCTGATAATTGCCACTTCACCGCAGTTGCATTATTCTTCTTGATAATGACAACCCTTACAACACGCGCAGTTACTCTTGGCCGGTACTTTGACTTTGCTCTCGTTGTTAAATTTAGAGTGGCTGACGTTGTGTCGCAGCATCTATGCGTGGCGGGAACATACCTCGCAGCTCGGCTGGTTTGGTCAATGGCCAGCTTACCCAACGGACCCATTACACCCTAGAGGCCATCCCTATGCTTATGGTTCATACCCCGGGGCATATGGTGGAAACTATGTGCAACAGGCGCCTGGTCACTCGGTTGTTATCCAGCCGGGTGTTAACGGTGCACTTCCTGTGATCACCCAAGTTCCTGGGATGGTATCACCAGTCTGAGGACGTTACTAGATTGGTTTGTACAACTCCGCTTCCGATAACACCACTATGACACTTACCCGATCTCCCAAGTACATTGAAATGGGTTTGGTTGACACTGATGACTCGATTATAATGAATGACACGACCTGACCTGACCCATATGTTGGAGAAATTCTTGATTCGGCTCTGTACAATTGCTGTCTATGTTTACGTTTCGACGCTAGCAAAATATACCGTAAATAGGCCTGGGTGCCTCGTGGCCGAGGTGAGAAAAAAGAGCTGGGTTTCTTGCGAGGTTCCCACCCATCTCACCCCTTACCCAATTCTTTGTGTATTGTATTCCAACCTCGAACGATATGGCGTTATTCACCGAGCATCCGTTCAGACATGTTATAAAAGGTGTGTTGTGTCGAGACGTCGATGCCAAAGACAAGTTCACCGGATACCATGACCAGTGATACTCGCGTTGGTGATGGGACATGTCATCATGAAAATGTTGCCCCACTCCATTCGCAAGTATCTATTTTCTGTGTTACTGAAACACTGAATTGAGCCTTTCAAACTGTAGAGGTCATCCACCTGACGCAAACATCGGTGACGGTTCTGGCAATCGGTGCTCTCATTTTCCTGTAAGCGCTTGACCCGAATGTTTGCGACAAGGAACGGCCCGATAAATAAACATCGCAGGGTGATCAAGCACCATCACAGTGAAGGTGGCAGAGTGCTGTCGCGGAACCAGGAAGAACTTATTTTGATTGGGGCGTTCGGTGCATTCTGGTTGGGTATGCTCCTCTTTTTCAAAATTCTTTTGTATGGGGCTGACTGACTGCGGTGGTCGATAGCGTTCCTTTTGGCGATGAAAGCATACGGCCAGTCTAGTATTGATGTTGACTTGGCTCATCCTCGCCACCTTTTCTCCGCAAGCAGTGGGACTGCCGAGAGCAATGTGGTCGGCGCGGGTGGCCGGAGGGCACCTGCGCCTGCTGCGCAAAACGCACCATTGGCCGAACGCAACGCCGCTGCCTACGGCCGCCCCAAGACCGGCTACCGAAAGGATTACCCGTGCAGCCCTTACGACGAATACTGCGTTACAGAAGAGTGGGCTTTCTATTGATGTATGGTTACCGAATACGACACTGTCCGCGAACGAAGTACGTGGTCCATCCAAGTCGGATAGGATCACGAAATGTTGTTGTTTTATGATGTTGTTCTTGAGTATATATATCCTGTATCTTATCGCACAGATCCTCGGGCAAGGATCCGAAGGAATTCATTCAAATTGTTGTTTGTTCCATACTGCGGCGCCGGTCGGTCGCAACCGGAAAAGGAATGCTCCGGACCGGGTCGTCATTTAGCCAGCCTCGAGACTGTATTCTTCCTGAACCATCAACTCAACGCTAATATGATGAGTGCACCTCCGTTTATCCATATACAGTTGGGACTAACATACGTTCCGAAACACTCGACGAAGCGCCGCATCGAGACCGATGTCATGAAGCTGCAAGTGCCTGATCCCCCCAACCCCGTTCTCTCTCACCTCACCTTGGCTTCCTGCAGATTGATGTCGGATTACGAGGTGACCCTCGTAAACGATAACATGCGCGAGTTTTACGTCCGTTTCCACGGACCCCCAGAAAGTGAGTCACTTCGTGTTCTAGCGACTCGTGCCAATAATCACATCTCGCAGCTCCGTTTGCAGGCGGAATATGGAAGATACACGTCGAGCTGCAAGCTGATTATCCATACAAATCCCCCAGTATTGGATTCATGAACAAGATCTTCCACCCCAACATCGACGAACTGTAAGTGTTTATCGCCAACCAGGGTGGTCGGGGTGCTGATTGGCCCGACGTGAAGAAGCGGCTCAGTGTGTTTGGACGTCATCAACCAGACCTGGTCACCTATGTTCGGTGCGTGTCCGCTTTCACCATCACGTACGACTCTGTGAATGAATTGTGGTCAAGATATGATCAATATCTTTGAAGTATTTTTGCCACAACTCCTCCGGTACCCAAATCCAAACGATCCCCTCAACGGGGAGGCAGCGGCATTAATGATGCGGCACCCAAAGGAGTACGAAGCTAAAGTTAAAGGTAAGCAAATTTGATCGATGTTGGTTCTGCTTAGTCTGGTCTCCCCGTGTAGAATACGTACAGCGGTTCGCAACCAAGGATGCGGTTGACGCTGCGGAGAACGGCAGGGAGGATGAAGATGTAGAAATGAGTGACGTTGGCAGTATCAGCGAGGGAGCCGACGACTCCTGATGACCAACGTCGACTCATGTTTCTGGCCCTGTGTACACTGCTATCGCCTTTTCAGAAACATCCTGTTGCGATTCTCTGAAAGATACCCCTTTCCTCGGATGCAAATTATCTCCCTACGTTTTTAATCGTTGTGCCACTACATACACCCGGAATCTATCGCACAGTTGTACTATCTAGGAAATTTTTGACAAGTAGGACCCGCCTCGTTGACTTGACAGGAACATGTGCGTTCCACAGCCGAGGGCTGAAGAGTGTGATAGTCGAATTTGCTAATGCATCCGACGTGCCGACACGCCGAACTAGGTGGGAGCCGGGGTGGTGGCCGTGGATGACGCGACTAATGGTGGGACCAGTTCGTCGACCTTTTTCTGAATGTCTGCGGCAGCCTGAGAAACCAAGGGACGATGAGTGTGAACGGGCGCTATGGAAGGAAAGTTTCACCTTCATCAGCGTGTCTATCTGTAGCTTGACGCTTTCCACGGTTGCGAGTTTGAGCTTGCTCTGCTTGAGAAGTTCTTCCTTTTGGACCAAGAGTTCCTTGCGTCGGAGATCGAGTCTGACGAGGGATTGAGGAGCCGCTTCACCAAGGGACTTGGCACGCGGAGGCATTACCTCTGCCGTTCTGCGAGCTCAAAGCTGAGACGGTTGAGCATTAATTGGTGTGGGTTGTCAAGGACATCGGAGGTCCGAGCCTCTTGTGGGGCGAGTTCCTGGAAGTCTGGGAGGGCGTGAAGGGGGACGTCCTGGTAGATGGAGCTACGTGGGGTCAGGGTAAGAGCGGCGACGTGAAAAGGGGAACATACGCAAATTGGCGACACTTGTCGATCTCGCGCTCTAGGTGGCGCTTCTCATAGAGGAGATTCTGGAGACCGAGGTGCGTCTGGTCCATGTCCTGCCTGGCATCCGCGGTCGCCTGTTTGTGTGTGCGGGTGGCGACGTTGGCGGATCTGTTGAGGGCCTTGAGACGTGCGAGGAGGGCGCTAGCGCGTATGTGGAGCGGGGCCGGGTCGGCATTCGCGTGTGCAGGAGAGACGAGGTCCTGAAAGTGTTTTATGGCTGGGTCAGAGTCGGACATGGGGGACGGCAAGGAGCGGGCCGAGTGTGCATCCGGAAAGTTTCCGGTTTGGGTATCCGCGACGGTGAAACGATCTCATCATTACTCATACCTCTCACGTCGCGTCGCCCATAAAGCCCCCCGCTTGTCACCGCAAGCCACTCCTCTTCCTCACAATGTCTCCACAGTCCCAGCGTGCCCGCTCCGGCACAATCCCTTCCATGGAAATCAGCGGCCACGCACTCAGAGATAACACCATCATCGTTGGTATGCACCCCTGACTCAACCTTATCCTTATCTATAAACACCACTGATCCGCTATGTATCGCCAGTGTTTGGCGCTTCTGGCGACTTGGCCAAGAAAAAGGTCTGCCGCTTCTCATCCTCTTTCTCTGCATCTTCCTCATACGCATTGCAGACGTATCCCGCTTTATTCGGTCTCTATCTCAATGGCCATCTCCCCAGGGACGTCCACATCGTCGGTTACGCCCGCACAAAAATGGACACAGAAGAGTATCACAAACGCATCACTTCCTACCTCAAGATCCCCGACGATGAACCGACCATCGTGGCCAAGCTCGACGAGTTCAAAAAGCTCTCGACCTATGTCTCCGGTGGTTACGAGGACGCCGAGTCGTTCGCCAACTTGACGAAACATCTCGAGGGAATCGAGAGGGCGTATACAACCCGCGACGTCAACCGTGTGTTCTATCTTGCGCTTCCTCCCTCCGTCTTCATCCCCGTCGCGAAAAACGTTAAAAACTCCTGCTACTCCCCAAGGGGTGTCAATCGCATCATTGTCGAGAAACCGTTTGGCAAGGACCTCGAATCATGTCGGAGCCTTCTCGGTGCAATCAAGGACTCATGGAAGGAGGATGAGACATATCGAATTGACCACTATCTAGGCAAGGAGATGGTCAAGAACTTGCTTGTCCTACGGTTTGGGAACGTTGCCATGAATGCTGCGTGGGACAGAAATTCGATTGACAATGTCCAGATCACGTTCAAGGAACCCTTCGGTACTGAAGGCCGTGGTGGATACTTTGACGAATTTGGTATCATTCGAGACATTTTACAGAATCGTGAGTAGACATGGGAATGATGCACTCACACTGACGCACGTGCGTGTATAGATTTGTTGCAGGTCCTGAGTATCTTGACAATGGAGCGGCCGGTGTCGTTCAGCGCGGAAGATATCCGGGACGAAAAGGTATGCTGTGCAACGAACGTCATGTCGTGCTGTTCTCAGACGTGGGATAGGTCAAGGTGCTACGCTCGATCCCAGCTATCAAGCCCGAGGACACGCTTTTGGGCCAATACGTTGCGGCGAACGGGAAGCCGGGATACCTAGACGACGACACTGTGCCAAAGAACTCTGTCTGCCCCACGTTTGCGGCGACGGTGCTTTGGATCAAAAACCCAAGGTGGGATGGGGTGCCATTCATCCTGAAAGCGGGCAAAGGTCAGTTTGAGCAAGGGTGTGATTGATCGGAGTGACTGGATGTGTACATGCAGCACTCAATGAGGCCAAGGTGGAGATTCGCGTGCAGTTCAAAGATGTGACGGAAGGGATCTTTGCAGACATCTCACGAAACGAATTGGTAGTGCGGATCCAGCCTTCGGAAGCGGTGTACCTGAAGCTGAACACGAAGACACCGGGATACTCGTTCCGGGCGATTCCGACGGAAATGGACCTGACCTACAAAAGACGGTTCACGGACTCGAAGATCCCCGAGGCGTACGAAGTGCTCATTCTGGATGCACTCAAGGGCGATCACTCGAACTTTGTGAGAGACGACGAGCTGGATGTGGCATGGAAGGTGGGTGTGGCAGGGAGTGGTGTGTCTGGGCAGGGCTGACGGTCACGGACAGATCTTCACACCGATCCTGCATTGGATTGACGGGCAGAGGGGTGCCCCACCGAAGCCATTGACCTACCCATATGGGTCACGTGGGCCGTCGCAGTTGGATGCATTTATCGCCCGATACGGCTACAAGCGGTCTACGACTGAATAGTGAGTGGGTTCACCATGGACCGAGTGTCGACGTGCTCACGGCCGTGGACAGCAACTGGCCGATCACGAGCGCGTCGAACCTGTAGGGTAGAATTTAATGTTAGAGGTTTGCTGGTTGTGTAAGAATGGAATGTCGAATCTGGCCATGTGCACGTGATGAGTTCGATCCGAGGAACAGATCGTGATGGCGAGCTCGTTGTTGGGGACGTCGAGTCGGATCCCCCGCCGACGTCGTGCGTGCGTGCCCGTCTGCTGCCCGTCCGCTGTCTGCCTGCACGTCTGATTCGTCCCCGCCATCGGCCGAGCTGTCCACCCTACTAATACCCCCCCCCCCCCCCCTCCTCACCCCTCCCCCCGCCGCCCATGTTCCCATCCCCCCGCGACCTCCTCCCCGTCTTCCACTGCCCGCTCTGCCCCTCCGCCTCCATCCTCTCCGCGCCCACCACACTCCACTGTGGCCACACCCTCTGCGCCGGCCATGTCCGCTCCGCCCTCTGCCCCATCCCCGGCTGCGCCACCCAGCAGCAGTCCTTCACCCCCAACATACCCTCCTCGTCCCGCGTCGCATTCTTCCCCGCGCCGCTCTCCACCCAAAGCCTCCCCTCCGACCACACAACCGCCCTTGACGTCAGGGTAAATAACATCATTCACCTCCTCCATGCCGCAAACGCCGCGCAAGATCGTCGCTTCCCTGACCCATTCGGCAATTTCGATGATGACTCCGATCCAGACGACCCATCCCCCTTCGATCCGGACCCTTCCCGTCACAGCAACCCCCATCGCCACAGCCCAGACACCACCCCACTACCATCGCCCACCCACCCTCTCCAAGACTTTGAGAAAGCCCTCTCCACAGAACTCACCTGTGAGATTTGCTTCATGTTGCTCTACCAACCAGTCACCACTCCTTGTCAACATGTGTGTCCTTCTCCTCCCTCCTCCACCCACTTCTCACTTCCGTCCAGACCTTTTGTTCAAAGTGTCTCCAGCGTTCCCTCGACCACAGCATGCTTTGTCCCCTATGTCGCCAAGAGCTCCCCGGTTTCGCTTACTTTCAAGAGCATCCCCACAACAAGATCGTTCTTTCCCTCCGTGAGCTCCTTGCCGCATCTCTTTGCATGCCCGTTCACCTTTCTCCCTCAGTCCTCAGAGCTTTCCCCGATGCTTATTCTAGTCGCGGGGATGCGATGGAATGCGGTGAACGCGATTCCCGCTTGGACACCCCCATCTTCGTCTGTCAACTTTCGTTTCCGGGAATGCCCACCCTCTTGCACTTTTTCGAGCCCCGTTACCGCTTGATGCTCCGCCGTTGTCTCGAGAAACCTTGCCCCACCTTTGGTATGATCATGCCCCCTCGCGCCGCTCCGATCCCCGGTCATGGCGCAAATGCTGGCTCCGAGTTTGGCACTATGCTCGAAATCAGGAGCGTTCAGATGCTTGCAGACGGCCGTAGCATGGTAGAGACCTGGGGAACCCATCGCTTCCGAATACTAGAACAAGGCTCCCTCGACGGCTATCTGATCGGCAGGGTCGAAAATATCGACGATTACGACGACGATCTCGCAGAATGGGCTGTCGAAGACGACCGTTCACCTTCGTCTGCCAATCCTGCACATGTCGATACTCGACCCCCCTCTCCTCAATCGTTACTCACCCGGATAGCGTATCGTGTTTCTCCTCCTTCGTCACCCGCTTCAGCCACTTGCTCTCAGGATTCAACCTCATCTAGTACCTCTCAACGGCTCCTTTCGGCTCCGACACTCTTGGCGACCTGTCACGTATTTTTAAGTCAACTCCGTGCGGGAACGGCCCCCTGGGTCGTCCAACGGCTGAATTACACTTATGGACCGCAGCCCCCCGATACTGATCCCGGTGCGTTTTCTTTCTGGATGGGAATGGTTCTCCCTATAGATGAACACGAGAAGGCAAAACTCTTGCCCGTGAAAAGTGCGCGTCTGAGGTTGAGGATGGTGGTGGGCTGGATCGAGCAACTGAATAGCAATTGGTCAGTTTTACTTGCTTTGTTCCGGCGAAGCCATTGACAAACCCTGTAGGTGGTTTACGAGCGGTTGCACCGTGCTATGAACAACACCGCACGAGTTGCCATCTTTGTTCGTCTCGTATGTCATCCACAGCCTCCTACACTTTCTCCGCGATCACATTAGGCTACCACTCAGTCGCATCTACCATTGTTACCTGTATTCCATCACTGAGCATTGTGCATCACATCATTCGTCTCTTTTTTATTTTATTCTTTCCGTTCCTTCCATTTGTCGCAATTAGCCTACCAGCGTGACTTCATTTGACCGAATTACATTACTGTCACGACCCGTCACAACGACGTCACATTTATCCCTTGTGCGACTGAGATTGTCTACTGCCATGGCGAGGCCGAGCGTGGGCTCTCCGCCACTGCGTCTGTTGATGCCGACAGTCCGTTCACCAACATCGTACGCACCGCCAGCGTCACCTTCTGTCCCACCGACGCGCTCACCACGCGTGAGACCGACCTCCGGCCGATTATCTGGTGTGCGGTCCCGCTCGGGCTCTACGAATACATCCGTGGACAAATCTGGACTTGCATCGTTTCCAGGAATATGGAGCAGCGAGCAAGGAGAGGTGATGGATGGAGAACGCTGGATTGGCCGCAGGCACCGGTTCGAAATCGTCGTGGAGCGAATGGAACTCGTAGGGTTCCAGATGTATGCTGTTGAGAAGTGGTGAGTACATACGCCGGTGTGTAGGGCTAGTCGTCCAACCGGTCACTCAGGATAGTGGAGCGTACGCGGCCAGTGACCGTGCTCACAGTGTACACGGGCGATCCTTCCCACAAGGCACGTCTTAGCAATGGCCGCATTCATCTCGTTCTTGACGGACGCCTGCACTAGATCGTTGTAACTGCACTCAGTCCTGTCTCAACCATGACGTCTACGGAGGCCGAGACCGAGTTCAAGGCTGCCGTACAACACCTCCGCAAACAGGATGGTGCACGGCCTAGAGAAGTGAGTGCTCCACGTGCTCTTTCATAACGCGTGTCCTCATCAATACATAGACACCACAAGGAACACTCATGGTGACTTCCCTCGCTCACTTCCGCTCGGATTACACCATCGTGCACATTCCTAACGGAGACTTCCTCGCTGCGCAAGAACGGCTCTATTCGAACATCAATCTCCTTCGCATGGGATGTAGCGGCCGGAGTGCAGTCACCCTTGAGAAACCAAGGTACCCATACATCCTTACTCCGTGGGCATGCTCGACCGAGCTTTCTTGGTAGCGATACAACGAAAGATCGTTTCAAGTCAACGTATTTTCTTTCCGATGGACCGCCACCTGCTGGTGCCTTTCGATCCAAATCGCACTCTCGCACACACACACGGACGTACTCGCAACCTCTCACCACGCTTTCGCCTGCTGTTCCCGAAGCGTCGACATTCCCTGTTTCGTCATCTCACGCAATGAATGCTACCAATATCTCCCATCCCACTGTATCGCAGACCAGTGCCGTTGCCACGCCAGGACCATCGCGACATCCACACTTTGTGACCTACGTGCTAGAGTTGGTCAAGCTTCTACAGGCAGCACTTGCGATGTGTGGCATGTTCCCCCTACCGCCTCCGTACACCTCGGCAGCAGCTTTTGATGGCTTGCTGTGCGATGTCACCATTGATGGGTTACGTAGATGGGTCGCCGAGATCGGCGAGAGTTTGGTTGGCTTAGAGGTTGGTTCTTACCTACATAGGTATTGTGCGCATCGTGCCAACTCACCCGGGCACAGTCGACAGAACGTATCGCAGATCCTAGTGTGATCGCTGCGCTATTATCCTTTGTTCTTTCGACGCGTAACAGGCTTGCAGCCTGGGTACCAACCATCACCAAGGACCCCTTTCTTCATCCACACGCGTTCCTACATGTTTTATCGTCGTGGGTACACTCCCAGACCGTTGCGAGCAATGGTAGCACACAAACGCTCCCAGCTCCAACCATGTCCGTGCAATCCGGGAACTCGAATACAGGCGGAAACACGTCGTTGAACACTTCGCCTGTCGCACCGAATCAACCATTTACTCCTCCACTCGCTTCATCGACGATAAACTCTCCCTTGATGAGCAGCCCGCTTATACATCCTACAATGACATACCATGCAACTGCTATCCCCAACCCTGTTTCGGCGGTTGTGCTTACACCCGTCGCCTACCTCACGCTCGCCTTGCACAAGTCGTTGCTTTCCCAACATGATGCTAAAATTCGACATTCGGACTCTCGGAAGGTCCATCGTGTTATCCTGTCGAAATTGGATTTGACCTCTGATTCGGAGGGGACGGACGAGGAGAGGAAATGGATTGGGGGGCGCGTTATGGGATTGGTAGGGCGAGTGGGTGTCAGTGGGTCGGGAGGCGGGCCAACGTCTGTCGGTGCACCTACCACCGACTTGGGAACGTTCATTCGAGAGATTGTCAGTGGACGAGAGCGCGGGCGCGATAGGGAACGTGAAAAGGAAAAGGATTCAGAGAGGGAACGAGACAAGGAGAAACTGGGCAAGGACGGGGAAAGCTCTAAAGAACGCACGGATGAGAAGGAAAGAGTCGGGGGTAGCTTGAAGGCGTTGTGGTCTGGCAAAGTCGAGCTCCTGGTGAGGATGCGAGATCGTGCGGAAGGGAGGATGTGGGTCCACCGGGGGATAGACCGCGAGCGGGAGGGAGATAGGAATTGGGACAAGGACAAGGACAGACTCACATCGAGCGATGTGGATGACCCCGTGACGAAGAATCTTGGTGACGACGAACTGGCTTTTGGAGGGGCGTGGTCGGGAAAGGTGCAGAAGCGACTCGAGTTGTGGGCCGGGTAAGTTTTCGAGCATCGTTCTCGATCAAACATCGTCTTGATGCACGTAGGATCAACCGCTCCAAAAAATCGGTCGATCTCTCGACTCCCGTCAAACTCGGGGGACGTACGTCGTCCGTTGCCATTCCACTGTCCACGCAGTCGTCATCGTCAGGGCACGTGTACCCAGCCTCGGAGCTCCGGGGTCTTGGAGTTCCTGCTGTCGTGTTATCGCAGTAAGCCCCTGCCTGATTACCCATGTTTTCGATTCATTCTTAGCCCCAAGCGCAGTGACAACGGAGATGAGGACGAACTCTTGAGTAGTGGACAGGTGTCGCCGGCATGTACGTTGTTCGACGGCTTTGCACGAGGGTTATGAATTTACGTCCAATGAACCTTTCGGTCCCTAGCTGTCTCACGAATTCACAACCCTTTCGCTCTTGGTGCCTCTCCGGACGTCAGTTCTGCCAACCTCGGTACCGAGAATGAGCAGCGACTCGGCGACTCTGGGGGGTCGCGAAGGCACGATTATGACAGCGGGGTAGGCGAAAAGGGAAAAAAGGTTTCGACCGGGAACGAATGGGAGCGTATCACGGGAGGTCGTGGAGAGGCGTGGTGGAAAGCACGGGTTCCAGAAAGGAGAATTGATCTGCGTCGGACAAGACGGTGTGTCACCTTGAATGCGTTCACCAAGTCGAACGCTGACATATGATCTGTTGACCACCAAAAGACACACATTTCATGATCTTCCTTCCGTGCAGCACATGCCTGCACTACGTACAGACTGGATGCGCATAGACGTCGAGCTGTGCGGACAGATTCTCATGATGCGGAGACGAGAAGCACATCTAGAAGGGGTCGCAAAGTGTCTCGAGGTTTGTATGTTGATTTTCATTTTCGGTACCAGTCTTTGATGAGGCGAGCAGTACCTTACGACGGCCCTTACCTATGCTTCGACTGCGCTCCGCAACGCGCACACAGCACATAAGCCGATCATCGATGCACTCACCTCCCACCATCCTGCGGCGCCAGCTGGTCCTGCCGCCACGCCCCCTACGGCCGAGCCCACCTCGCCCGCGCCACTGCCTTCCGCATTCCAAGCCCACACTCCACTGGGCCTCACGCCTGTTGGGGCTGCGCTTCACGCGCTCCCGGTTCCGCCGCCTGTGCCAGCGCTCCAGTACGAAGCTGCGCAGCTGAGAGTAGACGATATGTGGGCTTCGACTAGGGAGGTGAGGAGGAAGCTGTGGGAGTTGCGGAGCGTTGTGTTCGGGAGAGGGAATGTACTGGGCGTTGGTGGGCCTGGGCCCAACGCGGTGGGGAAAGAGATGGGGGCGAGGGGACGAAGGACGGGCAAGGGCAAGGGACGACGGCGAGGGACGTCCCAGTGGAGGCTTGATGGCACGGAACGTCCCGTGGATTCGTTGGGACGAACAGAATCGGAGGCGGAAGAAGAGAGGGCGATCGCTGCAGACGGAGAACGCTCGGAGGGTGAAGATGAGACAGAGAGCGAGCGGGAATCCGGGGTCGAGAAGAAGGGTGTGCTGGGAGAAGGGGAGAGGGAGGCGATGGGCCCGATGTGGTTGTTGCAGGTGTTTATGAGTTGGGGAGCAAGACTGGGGATCGTAAAGGGTGAGGCGGATGTAGGTGGGCCGAGTGTGCCTGTTACGAGGGAACCCTCGCCCGGTACGGTTCTGTGGGACGGTCATGTTGGGGCTGGTGGATCTTGATCCGTCATTACCTATGCCAGGACATGAACTTATGGGTGTATCACGCATAAGTGGAGGCTTTTAAACATGCAACTCTATTGACTGAAAAGCTGAAACCAAAGACTATGTTACCACCGGATGGCTACGCCTTGCGGACGACCTTGCCCTGAGATTTTTTGACAGCACGTTTGTGATTGCGCTCGAGAAGCTGATCGGGATGTGAGCGGGCAGAGGAGACGCGAGAAAGAAAAACAAGACCTTTTTCTGCTCGGCGGCGCTGAGGGTTGCGATCCTATCTTGCTCGGCCTTGCGTTTGGCGGCCTTTCTATTTTCGGCAGCCTAGAGCAAGGATGAGAAGGGTGGACTATGGAGTGGAGCGAGGGGACAGACCTCCTCCTTTTTTTCCCTGACCTCCTCCTCTCTTATTCCCTTTATGACGTCTTCCCTCACCTTTCTGATCTTTGTCTTTGTCTCTGGGCGCAAGACGAGTTTTCCGGCTGCCAGTAGATCAACGAGGGCAAAGACGGCGTCGACGAGGGGAAGGATGTCGTTGGCGTGTTTGGGATCGGGAAGCTTGATGTCAAGGAGGAGGCGTTTTTGGGGGACGTAGGAGGCAGCTGATTGGGGTCTTTCGTCGGGCTGGTCAGTTATGGAGAGGGAGGTGAGGTAGGTGAGGAAGGGGGGCGTTGCGAGGAGGGTGGAGAGGGTGGTGGAGGGGCTGAGATGAAGTTTAAAGAGGGCGTCGGAGACGTCCGCGTACTCGGACATGAGAGAAAAGGCGGGGGGGAGGGAGGGGTGTTCGGTGGTGCGGGTGAACGTCTGCAAAAAAGAGTGAGGAAAGGAGGGAGGGAAAGGGAAAAGACGGACGAGATCCCAGCGACTGTCCTTGATGGTGGTGAGCTCGGACTTGTTGACGACGGCCCACACAAAGTCGGGGAATGCAGCGGCGGCGTCGGGATCGAGGAGAAAGTCGAGGGAGAGACGGTCGCGGGGGTGGTAGCGGAGGTCGTAGAGCTGCCAGAGGGACTGGAAAAGGCAGTGGAGGGGGTCATGGCGGGGGAGGAGGGAAAGGACGGTGTGGAGGGAGGCGAGGGCGCGCCTGCCTGTGGAGAAGACGAAAAAGTCGGTTGGGCCATCTGGGATGAGGCCGGAGGAGGAGGCGGGGGCGGCAAAGTTGCGGGTGAGGAGGGGACGGACGGCGCTGTAGAGGGCGTTGGCGGTGCGCTGGTTGCGGCGCCTGCCGTAGAGGGCGAGGGCGAGATAGAGGAGGACGGCGAGGAGGAGGAGGGCCTGTGGGACGAGGGCTGGGCGGGGATGAGGAGGGCACTTGGACAAGGGAAAGAAGACACTCACTCGCGGGTCTGAATACGAGGAAACGCCAGCGGAACTCGAGGGAAGACATGGGGGCTGGATCGGAGCAAGAAGCGGCTTGGTCGTCCACAACCACCATCAAAAAGAAAAAGCCAAAGGCAAGTCCTTCCTCTTCCTCCACCCGCCATGGACCCGTCTGCCTTTCTCATAAACGCTGCCATGTTCCCCCCCCTCCAGATACACATGCAGGAATGTCTCGAGAGCACCGTCTCCATCACGCACACTCACCCCCGCTCTAGGGTCAGAACTACCCGACAGACTACGCCCAGTTCGTCCTCAACGTCCTCGCCAAAATGACCCGCGACGCAGGCGCAATCGACCAGGCGGTCCTCCGACGCGCCATCGGTCTCGCCTCCTCCTACCTCGTCACAGACGCCTCCACCAACCCCGACGGTGGCATCGCAACGTGGCAGACGGGCTTCAACAGACTCGTCGACCTCGTCGTCGTCCTCCACCACCGCGGCGAGCTCGAGCTCGACACCGTCAACGAGGCGTCCAAGGCCTGCTCCGAGTGCTGGAGTGTCGCAGCCACCTGGCGTGGGATGGAGGAGTGTCGACAGGGTGTCAAAGAGGTCGCCGGGAAGCTCAAGAAGCTCCTCGACGAGCCCAACAGGAGGACATACCAGGGCCATAAAGTGTACACTCCCAATAGCCAGTAGTTCCTGACGTAATCTACTCCTGCCACCCGCCATGTCCACCAGACCGCCCCGCCCGCGTCGAGCCCCGCCCCCGCCCCCGGACCTCACCCCCCTCCGCGCCCACTACCTCAAGAAGGCCCTCGTCACCCTCCAGCTCCGCAGCGAGCTCGACGCCCTCACCGCCGCACCGACCCCGTCCTCCCTCGCCCACCTCGGACCCCCCTTCGCACCCCCGCACTCCTCGCCCCTCGACCTCCCCCTCCTCCGGTACATCTTCCGCCACTTCGTCCTCTCCTTCCCCTTCCTCGCCGCAGCCCCACGCGCCTTCTACTCGGACAAGCTCCAGCCCTTTGTCGACAGCCTCCTCGCACGCAATCTCTCCTCCCTCGACGACCCCGATCCGCAAGATCCTGCACCCCGCAAGCTCGTCGCCAAGCTCGAGCGCAATCTTGCCGTGTTCCTCGCCTCCGCCCTCAAGCTCCACGAGCCAGAGGACGTCCTCAGGCTCTCCCAGGCCGATCTCGACTCCCTCGAGCGTGCCGTCGGCAAGCGCATCGCAAAGCACAGACCCCGCAATAGCCTCTTTTACGTCAACATCGTCTCGGTCCGCGCAGTAACAGACAGGGGCCGCGTCAGGTCGCGCGTGCACGAGGTACGCCCCCTCTTCTCAGTCCACCCCTCATTCGAGCCTCCCCTAGGAGTTCCTCATTCGCACCACCCTCTCTCACGACAGACAAGTATGCGTTTCCCGCCGCTACGGCGATTTCAGGACCCTTGCCGACGAGGTCTGTCCCTTGTTCCCATCCCCACACACCCTCTCACATGCCCCAGCTCCGCAAAGCCCACCCCGACTCCATCGTCCCACCCCCACCCACCAAGGACCGCACGGCCGTCGATGTCCCCGTCTCTCCCACCACCGCCGTGCCAACATTCCCCCCCGGAAACCCCTCATTGGATTCCCTCGCCATTCCTGGCAGCTATTATGCCAATGGCGATTGTCTACCATCCCGTCTCTCTAGAGAGAAGAACCGCCTCACCCTCCGCGCCTATCTCCATGCATTGCTCGCAACCCCTCCCTTCTCCTCTTCCCCCGTCCTCCGTTCGTTCCTTTTCAGCGGACCCACCAGCCTTTCCCCACAGGAACAGGAGGATGCCCGTCGCAGGGAAGAGGCTGACCGCGTTAGGGAACAAGGAAGGAAGGAATTTGCACGCGAGATCGGTGCAAGAGTCGATCAACTCAGGGAAGCCGTCAGGGCCGTCAAGGGCGAGATCGTCGGGAGAGGTGATGTCTCCCTTGGTGGTCATTTTCACTCAAGCTAACTCGTCGCCTGTCAGATGGCCTTAGCCATGTGTTTGCAGCCATCAAGGTCACCCCACATGTCAGACAGTTGCCGCAGAATTATCAGGCCGTCCTGGAGTGGGCGAGGATTTCGTCCGTTTCCCTTCTCTTTCTACCGCACCCTCGACCTTACCCGCTTCCTCCGTGCTCGCTACAGATTGGCGTCCACGATATTCCAGACGTTTGTGGCTGCTGACAACTCTTCAGAGACATTTGCGAGTCTGAAACGCATACATGGGCTCATGCCCTACTTCCTTCTCAAGGCAACGCTCAAGATAAGCAATCCAGTGGCGATGATACGGGGTGTCCTCGACATCTTTCTCGCGCAACCCTTTGGGGGCCGTAGTCTTCTTCAACGGTATGTTTCTCGCTTGTCCCCGCCTCCTCCCTCACACTGATACCATGTAGCATGTTCACCTCTTCCCTCACCGAAGAAGTCAGATCCTTGAACACCTACATTGAACACGTATCCGCCAAGATAGACTCTCCTGTTCTTTGCGAGAGAGTTCGCCAGTTCGTCTATGCCCCTCGCGAAATTCAGGAGACGTGTCGCATGGATGCCCGACTTGAACATACCCACCTTTTGAGGGCCATTTTGATGGGGGGCCAGGAACCGGTGCTATCCAGGTCGCTTGCAGGGCGGGTGGACAGGGCGTGGAGGAAGTGGGCTGCGTGGATGGCTGAGAGGAAACGGGAGGGGAGGGGCAAGCCTGACGAGAGCGATAGCGAAGAGGGTCCCGTTGACGAGGAAGCATGGCTGTTTGAAGATCTGAGGGTCCTCCTCCAGCTACACTCGAGGCTTAGGGATCGGGAACAATTGATTGCGCTCATCTTCGAGGCGAGTTCTCTTGCGTCACGTCTCGCTCGTCGTCCACTCATCTGATACAACAGGGCGTCACGGCGGAGTTACTCAAGGACATCATCACCATCTTTTACACGCCGCTCGCTCAAGTGTATAAAGCAGCAAGCATCGCAGAATCGCTAGGGGACTTGCAGAACTTTATCAATGACCTCATCCGCACAGTCGAACAGACAGAAGATCGTGGGTTGGCTTTAATGTCGTTGCACTTCTCCACTCATTCCACTCTTCTCTAGTGTCGCAGTCGGACCCCTCTTCTACCGTCCAAGCATTCATTGATCTCGTGAATCGACACGAACAATCTTTTTACTCTTTTGTGCACAAAGTCCACTCCAAGGGCCAAGGTCTTTTTGACAACCTCATGAAGTGGATCGAGCGATTTCTCACCGTGATTCGCGAGGGTATCGGTGCGTCCGACCTTGGTGGAGAATGCAGCAAGATAGCACTCGAGACTGTGCTGCCTGCCGGGGATGAAGAGAGGGCAAGGATCATGGAAGAAGTAGACAAGGTGATACACTGGCATTACCTGAACAAGATCGCCCATGAAGAAAGGCTGAGGACTAGGTTTAGACGTGCCCAGAAAGGCGCGGAGATGGACGCGGATGCGGAAGACGAAGCAACACAGGTCTTGATAAACGGTATCGCGAAAGAGTTTGACTTTAGCGACCTGGCAACGGCGGACGCGGATGAACTTGCCGCAGAAGAGAGCGACGAGGACGACGAAGATAGCGATGACTATGAGGACGACGACGACGATGACGGCACTGATGATGACGCCAGCGAGTATGAAACGGATAGCGATGAGATTGAAGAGGGCCGAAATTTGCGGCCCTCTGTCCACTCCCCGAGGGTACCTCCCTTGTCTGAGACAACTCAGGCGGTGGCTCGATTGACACCTCTGGAAAACCCGGGACTATCGCGATCGCAGACGTCGCCCCCATCACGACCAGTTGCTCCGAGATCAAGGTCGCTCTCGCTTCACAGCACCAAGTCGATGAAACTGCCAGGCAAACGCCACCCAACGGTAGACCCTCCGCCAGTTCCACCGCTCCCCGTTCACCTCGACAAGCCACTCCCGCCGCCACCCCCCGGACCCTCTTCCGCGGATCTTTCCCGGAGGCGTTCGACAGGTCATCTGGCTTCTCCAGAACATGGTCCCAGTGGTGAGTCTCATCCGCCACCCCCATCTCCCCGGCGATCGCCTCGAAGGCCGAGGAAGAAAGCAGCAGCCACGACACAACCTCCTGAATTGACACACATTCCAACATTGTTACCGATCTTTGTTGAAATGGTATGTCGTCGGTGTCGTTTTTCGTACCCTGTAAAATGCTGATCTGACCACAATAGATGCGTCCGTTGCTTCAAGTTCGTCCTCAACTGTAGTCGTGGTGCTATATTCCCGACTCGGTGTTGTATAAATCTGCATTGCGTCTGGGACATACATGCTACCGGATACTTACGTTCATGATTATATCGTTCAATTATCGGTACTGACTGACGCGACACACGGGCACACGTTTTTTGGACCATAGATACTTATCAAGCTTTCTTAGAGATTTACATCTAGTCTCACCATAACCATTTGGCTACAGTGCTACAGTAAGAAAGTTTTTTAATTTCGGGGAGAGAGCAAGGAATGGATCAACAAGAGGTAATACAACCGAGCCTCCTACAGGTCTCCAAACTCTGCATCAAAAACTTGTTGCGTGGTTGTTCCCTTGCGCACTTTCTTGACCAGCCGCTCTTCCTTGGCAAGTTCATCCCAATCACCCTCGTCCTCCCAGTTTTCCTCGGCTAATTGAGACTTGACGGGCGTCGTCGCACTTTGGTCAGCAGCCGTCTGAGACTTGAGCCATTGACGCTTTCGACCCCTTTTCAGCTTCCGCTTCTCCTTTTCTTCTTTACTGGCCGCTTGCTGGCTCCACGACGCATTTCGCTTGCGCTTCGCGGCATGGGATTCAGTCGTCTCTTTCTGGACTTCTGGTTTGCACTGCGACTGTCGACGTTTAGCTTCTTGTGCCTTGTCGGCATAAGCGTAGGCGTTCCACTAGGGCAAAGAGTTCAGCATCGCACCAAACGTCACACCCGGAGAAACGAAGACCAAGGGGCTCACATCTACAGACGCATCCTCCCATCCCGTTTTGTCCATGTCCTTGAGCTCCGGCATGCGAGGCAGACGGAGTAGCCCAAAGCTTTTGGCTGCGCCGATGAGATCGAGATCTTTTATTCGAAAGATGTACGAGGCCTCGTGCTTCGAATATGCTCGCACGAAAGACACGAAGCCTTTTACTGCCTATGACATGTCCTTGAACCTCACGGAGCGCATAGCTAGAAATCGCATCAAGTACCTTGTCGTTGAGAGCGCGGTCTGTCAGAACGGTTTCTCGTATTTGAGATAGAAATGACGTGACAGCCAGGTCATCCGGCTCAGGCTCGCTCGAGCCCTGTGCCGGAAGGATGCCACCAGCCTGGATGACAGGGTGTTTTCGTATTGGGATCTTGCGCACCGCAAGGAAATCTTCGCGAGCACGGTCGTCATCGAACACGTCAACGGCTAGTTTTCCAAAGGGTACAACGCACCAATATACTCTATTTCTCTGCCAGCGAGAAATACATACGCTCGTCCGGTCCTCCCTGCACGAGCTGTTCGTCCACAGCGGTGTGAGAACGCTTTGGGGTCAACGGGCGGGTCAAACTGGACTACGACATCAACATGTGGTAAATCTAGTCCTCTCGCAGCAACGTCTGTTGCAAGAAGTATCGACGGCGAGCTCGAGGATGCGAGAGACGACGAAAAGGCTGAAAGAGCACGTGTTCGGGCAGCTGGAAGCAAGTGACCATGCAAGGAAAACAGCCTTGAATTGGGGAGTAGAAGCTTTGGGAGAACCTGGCCAGTCTATCAGACACCCCTCCTCAAGGTTGCACATGGAAGCTCACTCTGTAAAAGTAGTCCACACATGCGCAAGTGGCGAAGTAGACGATGAAATGGGATGCATTGTGCGACGAAACTTCGTGCTCGATGGCTCGTACAAGTTGTACCAGCTTTTCGCAAGTCCGGCAACTGATGTAAAAGTTCTGGAGTCTACAGAAAGTGGGCGATCTTTCAGGCGTGAAAATGCAAGGTATAAAACGATCAACACACCCTGCGGGTATCCGCCTCTCCTCGACGACTTCGCCCTTTCCTGGCTTGCCGTCAGAGATCCGCTTCATTGATTTTTTGGACTGAACTTTGACGACTACGCGAGCGGGATTGCGCAATCCTACTCGTACAAGCTCCGACAAAGCATCGACATCGGTCATGGTTGCACTGAAAAGCCCTGTCCGCCTCTGCTTCGGCAAGTGCGTTATAATACGAGTCAATGTGTTCTGGAAGCCCAGGTCCAGGAGCCTTCGGAATCAAGGTAAGGGGGAGTGGGGCGGATCAAATAAGCCATACATGGACCCCACCTATCTGCCTCATCAAGGACAAGTACTTCGAGCTCCTTCATGCTCACGACCGTTTTCCCTCTCCCTATTAGAAATTCCTCCACCCGGCCAGGCGTGCCTATTACAATATCGGCGCCGGTATCTAAAAATCGGTGGACGTCTTGAGCCGGGGATGATTCGCCGGAGGAGACGAGGAGGAGCGGTGGGGGATATGCTGGTATAAGCGTGTCTGCAGCCGTAGATTCGTCTGGATGCGGCGGACTCGGTTGCGCGGAGAGGAATAAAGAGAATACCGAATGTATCTGAGTCGCTAACTCTCTACGCGAACCATGTCAGATTGCTTTCTACAAAAGGACGACAGTCGTCACCTGGTTGGACTGATAACCAGCGCACCGATCTCGTTCGGCCTGAACGTAGATCCTCGCCTCACCAGCCGCTCCAGTACAGGGACGACAAATGCCAGAGTCTTCCCCGAACCTGTGACAGCCTCTACGACAACGTCCTTGTGCTGCATGAACAAGGGTATCGTGGCTGCTTGCACTGGAGTCATCTGGGAGTAGCCCATCGACTGTATCACATCGTAACTAAAAAAAATGAGGGTTACAGGACTTAAAAGGCATGATACTCACATCCATGGGGTAAGCGAAGTCGGAAGGGAAGACCACAATCCTGCAAATGCAGTTGACTCTGACATGACCAAAGACTCGGACAGCTTGGTCGTGAATTTTCAGCAACGTTTAGATGGCTACCGAAAAAGGAAAGTCATGTTGTGCACTGCAGCAAAGGCTGACCACATACTTATATGCATCGTTCCATGCGCCATGTTATGGAGTACATAGGAAAAGAAGAAAAGAGTAAATAGAAAGTGAGCAAAAGGAAGTAAAAAAATCCAACTTTTATGGTTGGTTGTCTCAGGACAAACTGAGAATTGAAAAATTGGTAATGCGACATTCGAGTGAGGGCAGCCCACGGAACGCCCTAGTAAAAGGCGAGGGCGTTGTCTGTTTGTGCTACCCTCTGTCGCCAGTGATCTTTGCAAATCTGGCATGGACGGGAACAGAATTTTGTATTTGTCTGGACTCACTGGTTGGGAAAAATTTCCTTATTTGTATGGAATAAGCTCCGATGCGTCTGCCTACTAAGTAACACCCCAAGTTCATGGCCGACGACGAGTTCGCTGTCACAGTGCGTTCAGCTGTCCGCGATGTATTCACGTCCGGAAAGATATCGACCCCAATAAGCTCCATGGACCTTCTTCTTGCCTTGATTGCCTCGAAACACACAACATGCGTGTCACATCTCCTGCGTTTGACAGATCTACACCGTCTTGAGGTCGTCTTGGAGAGTCTTTCCAGTCGCAGCTGGGAACATGGGAGCTTGTCATTATCTCGCGAGGGCGGTGTCCTAACTATTACTGATATTCACCTCGGGAATGCCATGGTAGACATGGTGAACCCTCGCAAACGCAAGCGACCACCTGTCGATGAGGAAGCTGACTCCGCAGCTGGCGACGATGCAGACGAGCGCTCTTCCAGGAGTCTCACACGTTCGCCTCCTCCTTCTGCAACCCCTCTTGCAAACATGGGCAGAGAACTGAGGGAAGTCTATGCTATCCTCCAAAGGGCTACTGCCAAGGGACGTCTTATGGCCGAGCGGGTATGTGTCGAAATCCAGTGACGCGCGGCTGTGTAAAATAACTTTCATCAACAGTTCTGCGCGTCTCATGGGAACTTCAGTCCCGTTTGCTCCTACATCACGAAAGAGGACTGTGCAAAGGCACGTAGAGAAAGCTCAGGAGTTGCTTCGTCTCAGTCTACCTCCCCCATCTGCGATCGTGTTCACTTCAAGCCGCTGATTCGACCGCATACTGATCCGTCCCTTGGCCATTGCTCCTATCTCAATACTTGCTACTCCGAGCCCACATATGCACAATCTCCATCGATTCCACCATTCCCTTCCAGCAACGCCACGCGGGTCTCCCTACCTTCGGGTCTCGGGGCTGGAGGCAGGGGAAAAGAAAAGGCACCGTGTCGATACTTACACTTCGAAGTCGACTGGGACGAAAAAGACGGTCAGGTCATGACTAGCGATATTGGATGGAAGGAGGCGCAGAGAATGCGCAATCCATTCAAGCTAGCCATTGGAATGGGACCCGATGGTAAAGCTATGCAAACGGTATGCCCGTATTTCGTTGGGATTGTACGCTTTTCGTCACCGTGCATTCGGATAGCTGCCTCCCCAATGGATCAACTGCGACCTTCGACGGTTTGATTATTCAGTACTCGGAAAATTCCATGTCATCATGGCGGACCCCCCATGGGATATTCACATGAGTGTAAGTCATTAACGCAATATTAATCGGAATGAGATGACGCATGGATCTGACGAAGCTGCCTTACGGAACAATGACCGATGATGAGATGCGAGCTATGCCCATTCCTGCTCTTCAAGACGAGGGTCTCTTGTTTTTGTGGGTCACCGGGCGTGCCATGGAAGTGGGTCGTGAATGCCTCCGGGTCTGGGGCTACACACGCGTAGATGAAGTTGCCTGGGTGAAAACCAATCAGGTAAATTTTCTGAGTCCAATATCAATATCAGACACTGATCAATGCAGCTACAACGCGTTATCCGCACAGGTCGGACTGGCCACTGGCTGAATCACACCAAGGAACACATGCTCGTCGGTGTCAAAACTCATGTTGACGAAGCCGGTAATTTAAAGTTTCCCAGTTGGGTCAACCGGGGTCTTGATACGGACGTGATTGTGAGTGAGGTACGCGAGACGAGTCGCAAACCAGATGAAGTATATGGTCTCATTGAACGGATGTGCCCCGGAGGACGTAAGGTTGAAATTTTCGGAAGGAAGCATAACACTAGACCTGGGTAAGTGTTTATGCGAATGAACTTGGCGTATCTCTCGCTGACCTTTCGAAGGTGGCTTACTCTGGGAAATCAGCTTGGGCCCGATCAGATATATGAGGAAGACCTGGCTGCCAGGATCAAGGCCCGTTACCCAGAACGCCTCTCGGGTACGCCAGGTGGGTAAACGGGAAGATGGCTGTGTGATCGAATTCCTTCCGTGCTCGTCTACTTATTCCTGGGTATGCAAGTCTGTCGTGCCAGTATGGTTTTCTGTCACCTCTCGTAATCGCTGCAATCGATTTACCATCAGGCCTGCCATTCAATTACTGCGAACGCCACGCAAACTCTTTGGTAAGGATCATGTAGCGAGCTAACATCCCCTTACATTCGGGCGCGCCACACGGGATAACAGAATCCCACAACCAGGATAATTTGCAAAGACATGGGTATTCGCACAAACATGTCCGATACAAACATTCATAAGGTGTCGAAATATTCCTGTACAGCCTGAGGGCTTGTCATTCTCGACACATCGGAACTTGTAGCGGATTATCCCTATGGTGGGGCTAATGACAAGCAGCAGAACACCAGCGAAACCTGACAGGAGGCGACTAATGCCCACGAACCTGCGAAGTGGTACATGACGTTTCGACACTTTAGTAACCGGGATATCGCATCGCTGGTCATATGGTGAGTCAAGACGGGGTCTTGGGTGATCAAGTGATCGGTCTTTCAGTTGCCAGTCTATGGGCTTACTCGTCTTTCAACAGAGGTAGATATTTGTCAGACGTGTAGGGAAACATGACCGTACAGTACGCCGTGTTAGCGCAAGACAGTAGAATTTCTGCACCAATCGTACTCGACATGATCTCGGGAAGTATACGACGTTATATACATAACTAGACAGAACTTGAACCAACGGGACCTGTCGACTTCCATGCGAATCTATCGTCAAGGATGGCTATTAATCTAATGAATCAGGTGTATTTCCGTCGCCATAATGTGTTCTATGTCAGAACAAGATAAATTCCTAAAAGGTATCATTGCTGTTGATCAGCAAGATTAAGCTCCTCGATGAGTAAATCGTTCGTGGCAGTTGGGTTGTCCAGGTACACTGTTGTCACAATATACATGTAATTAGACCCAGAATAACATGTTGCATAGTTTCCTCACCATGGTGCCCAGCATTAGGAACAACAAACATACGCCCGTTCTCGTTACCTGCTACGCGGAGATTCTGTAGAGCTTGGAGGCCACCTACAGGATCCATCCAGTCGTGTTCACCATCTGAAAATGAGTGAGTTGTGATGTCCAACCCAGGTGGGAAACGGTACACTGACAAACAAAAGTAATGGGTATCTTCAATGCAGGTACCCGGTCAACCAAGGGCATGCGTGCGTAAGCATATGGTGCAAGAATGTGAGCTAGAGTCTGTGAGATCGCAATACACATAAATCTGGGTAAGCCTTACATATGCAATACTCCCCGGAGCCTTTAGCAAGGGTTATGTTAAGAATGTAATCGTGGATGTCACGGGTTTCGTCTTCCGTCAAACCACTGAAGCGACGACTCGAATACTGTGCAGAATCGTAAGCCAGACGACTCCTTAAGCAGTCAAATGCAAGGAACAGACAAACCTTGCCCACGAGCATGGGTCCCCAGAACAGCGCCGTACGTACAACCTGAAACGGACTCCATCCTTCCTCCCACAAATATGTGAACAGTCTCCGAGATCGACTTTCTTCCTTCTTGATGGCTCTCTGCTGGTCACGGATATGCCGAATTTCAGAAGCAGAAGCAAGTTCCGCTGGGGCACTGGCGGAGCTGCCAGAATCACCAGCGTCGGTCAACTCTCTTGAAGGCATCGTTAGATTGTCGGGATTGTGGGGCACACCAGCGGGGGAGAGTAAGATGAGTTTATGGACTCGCGTGGGGTAGCGGAGTGCATATGCAACACCGAAATATGCACCGAGTGAGTGTCCAATGAGGGTCATTTTTTCTACGCCCATCTTGGAGCGCCACTCTTCAAGAGAATCGACGAAGAACGATTCAGCTTCTCGTACACGACCAGGAACGTCGTCTCGCTTTGCCCTGATTCGGAACGGAACACGGGCAGAACGTCCCATACCAAGCCAGTCCAAGGCATAGACATTAGTACCGCGATCACTAGCCCACGTAGCTAGCGTAGGGAAGTTACGGAAGAAAAACCCAAGACCAGCACCATAGCCGTGTAGGATAACAGCAGGTGGAGGGGCTGTCGGGGATGGATTCGTAGCCTTGATCGAGAGAGAGTTGAGATAATGCTTCGGAGACGCCAGCTCTATTCGTTCGCTGCGGGCAATCACCGGGCTACTTTCGACCGAAGAGGTGGACATCCTTTCTGGTAAGAAGAAAGGTAGCCGCCTGAGTGAGAAAAATAGACCGGGTTGAATTCAAAGTAGTATACCCAGGGTGGTTTCCGCACCTCAAAAGCCGCTCTTCCGCTGCGGCACCTTGCTTCTCTCCGGCGCTCCACCTAGGTAACATTCTCGCGTTGGATCAAACGGATGACCAGGAAAAGGAAACAAACCAGCTTCTTAGGCTCGCGGAGAAGGTGACAGGTATATCACGAGCGGGGGGGATGGGCAGATGTAGGGATGAGCTCGAACCAGCCATAGTAGAGTTGTCCTGGATAATAAAGAATGAGGAAGATGGTGAGGTAGGAGAGGGCTTATGCGACGACGAGTTCAAGTGCTGGAATACCAGCCTACGATTCGGCTCGGACTGCTTTGAGTTACGTGGCATGTAGTTGCCGACCACCTTGCGCAATACACCACGCACTGCTGACGGCTGTAAACCTGCATGACTAAAGCTACCCCTGTCAACGTGTTATGTAAGTTCGGAATGTCATTGATCTGAGAATCTAACAACTACAAAGTACATGGTTTTGCTGGTAGACGGCGAGTTTGTAGTGGCATTACAAGATATTATGCATTATGAGATAGTATGTTAGTGTATCGTATCCCAAATATTTCGAGCCAAAGATGTGAGAATTATTGCCTGGATCTTTGGCAAGCGGTGTGCGGCTTTCAAATCATTGGTTCATGATCGCAGGTCGGGTTTCTCGTATCCCCGAGCTAGCCACAGCATACCTACTATGGGGGAATCACCGCACGACCTACTAGTCCAGTATTTCAAGCCAAAGATGGGAGAATTACCTGAATCATGCAAGTGACATGGCCTTCAAATCTGTATTCGTGATCGTAGGTCGGGCTTCTTGTATCCCCGCCCGAGTACTCAGTCACCGGGCGGCCAGGCCCAGGATGTACATGTCTCCATTCTGGAGTATATACTTCCTATGATCGCGACCAGCTGCTTGGATTTACTCCTACAGTTGATATCTTAATCACATTATTTTCAGGAACGAAGAACTCGATGATCTCATCCCAGACAAAGCTTGAACGGCCGTTTACGGAGATGGGTGATTTCTATGCGATAAAATGTACCATGTCCGTGGGTGGAGAGTACAATATTAATGTAAGGCGATTTGTGGACCATTTACTCGCCGAAGTGATAAGCGGGGTTCCGAGACCGAGAGAATTGGAGCTCTTGGCTGAGGTGCGTGGTCTAAGCCGTGATGCGGCTGCAAAGGAGTGAGACATTTCTGCAAATTTAGCTGATCTACAACTCGGTTTAGCGCTCAATCACAGCGGATTCACAGCTCCCAAATGGCTGTGGTAGAGGCTAGAGCCGCCAAGCGATATTTTTAGTGCGTTTAGAAACCATGTGACCTTCAGCCAATGGAAATCTGTGTAATTCAGCCCTTATTATAAGCCTTGTCGACGGAAGGTCTCGCCCATTTTAATTCCTTTTCCCTCACCGGCCTTCCATCGATATCGCTGCGTAAAAAAACTGTACGTCTCTTATTTCGCACCGAACCCCGCCCCGGATCCAAACGCTGCAGTCCAGATAGTCCCTATCTTGTTTACCGCCATGGACAAGCTTGTGACCCTCTCACGTTTCAAGAAAACATGCCCATTCCTCGGCAGGACGCAAACGCAGACACTTCGGTCTCTCTCTAGCCTTGCATCTTCCCATTTCCCTACCATGTCGCAGCTTACCGAGTCAGCTACGAAATGCCCTATCATGGGTCCTGCTCTGCAGATGCGTTCCACCCAGATGGTCGCTGGATATGCCAGTGTCGCCGCCCAGGAAGACGTACAGAAAATTCATCATAGCAAGGGCATATTCCCCGGCTCCGAGATCACCGACGCCGACATTGCCAAATGCCCCCACGCTTCCGCTGCTCGAGCAGCTGCCCGCATAGCCGAGGACCTCGCAGCCGCTGCGAAGGCAGACACCGCTTCGGCTCGGAAAGCCACTCCGGCTGCCGGACATATGGCAGCGGGCGGTTGTCCCTTCCATATGGCTGCCGCTCCAGTACCAGCCGCTGGCGCGCAAAACCCTAACGGATGCACCTTCAACTACGATCAGCTCTTCGCAGCAGAACTCGAAAAGAAGCACAAGGACCAGTCTTATCGTTACTTCAATAATATCAATAGGCTTGCGAACAAATTCCCAGTTGCCCACACTGCGAATGTCAAGGATGAAGTTGAGGTGTGGTGTGCTAACGATTATCTCGGCATGGGAAACAACCCAGTTGTCCTTGAAACCATGCAGTGCGTAAGAACCACCGTACCTGATTTCATTCTTATCAATTCACATGCATAGCCGAACTCTGGACAAGTACGGCGCTGGGGCCGGAGGAACACGAAACATTGCTGGAAACAGTGCTATGCACCTCGCTTTAGAAAAAGAGCTAGCGTCACTGCACAGGAAGCCAGCGGCCCTTGTCTTTTCTTCATGCTACGTGGCAAATGACGCTACCCTTTCTACCCTCGGAGCGAAGCTGCCGGGTTTGGTGTACTTCTCCGACGCGTCTAATCATGCCTCCATGATTCAAGGTATCCGTCACTCCGGCGCGAAAAAGGTTATTTTCAAGCACAACGACTTGGAGGACCTAGAGAACAAGCTCAGGATGTGGCCTCAAGAGATTCCAAAAATTATTGCGTTTGAAAGTGTCTATTCTATGTGCGGCAGCATCGGACCTATCAGAGAAATCTGTGATTTGGCGAAGAAGTATGGCGCTTTGACCTTCTTGGATGAGGTCCATGCTGTGGGGTTGTACGGTCCTCGTGGTGCCGGAGTCGCCGAACATCTTGATTTTGAGGCGCACCAAAGGGCAGCCCAAAGTCCGGAGGCCATTAATGGTACTGTCATGGATCGTGTTGACATCATTACTGGTAAGCTGGATATTAAGATTTGCACTTCGGGTCTTTTGATCTCCTTCGTAGGTACTTTGGGCAAAGCTTATGGCTCTGTTGGAGGATACGTCGTCGGCTCACGCGATTTCATCGACATGATCCGTTCCTACGCTCCAGGATTTATTTTCACCACATCACTTCCGCCTGCTAGCGTCGCCGGCTCTCGCGCATCGATCGTGTACCAGAAACATCATATTGGCGACCGCGCTTTGAAACAAGTCAATGTTCGTGAAGTCAAGGAGCGCTTCGCTGAATTAGGTATTCCTGTCATTCCGGGACCATCCCACATCGTGCCAGTTCTCGTGGGAGATGCAGGACTTGCTAAACTAGCGAGCGATAAACTGTTGCACGAACACAGCATCTACGTTCAGGCTATCAACTATCCTACCGTCGCTGTCGGCGAGGAGCGTTTAAGAATCACTGTCACGCCTCGTCACACCGCTGAACAAATCGATGGTCTTATTCGCGCTATCGACACTGTTTTTACGGAGTTGAACGTCAACCGCACAAGTGATTGGGCGAAGATTGGTGGACGGGCTAATGTTGGCATTGACAAGGATGATGTGAAGCCCATTTGGACAGAGCGCCAGATCAATACTGCGGGTGTTCCGCAGACCTTGCGGAATGGTCAGCTGACCGTGGTCGATGTCGCGGCCGTCGATATTGTCCGTAAGGACTTGGAAGCTTTATTGGGACCGGTTGATGGTGTGCACAAGGTGGAGGATGAACTATTCACGGGAGCAGTCAAACTGGCAGCAGGTTCTTATGCGAAACACCCTCGGGTCCGTGCGACTATTGACAGCCCAATTGGAGTGGCGGCAACTATCCAGGTCCCTGTTTCTGCTTGACCCATTAGTCACTTATTTCCATATACCTGGTACATCGTCCTAAAGAATTCATTGCCATGCTTTTGGGCCATGAAATCAGTCGATTTCGTTTAGCTATCCTCACGGCCCTCGCGGAGTGCATGGAGGATGGATGGGGCCCGTGATGTGTTTGGTTGTTGATTGATTGTAAACTCGACTTTGTTACCGTCGTCGGATGGCTGAGGGCTCCGCATCGGTGCCTCCTCGGAGGTTGACATTTTTGAAATGCACACCCCAATCAATTTCTGCAATTAAATTCAGACTCGCCAAGTACGATGAATTCCTGTGTACTGGCCTCTCTTGCGCCGCCCCTGATGCCAACCAGGTATTTGATCACGAGCGGGAGGTAATTCTCGGGTACCTGCATAACTCTCAACGTGGCACTGAATGGTAACGATCATCTTTGAGCTTACAGCCTGCTCCGACCAGACGTTGCGTAGCAGCCAGTTCTGTCTGGCTTTGTTGAACTTCCAGACTTCGATCCCCCGACATCGTTCATAGGCATAAGACAAGGCTAATTCGAAAGTGACAATATCATCAATCCTAAGCACGATCGACACGTACCCCTGCGAGACTGTTCTGAGAGCGATTCGTCGATAGCGGGGTCCGGATAAGCCAGATGGTGCTACGTCCTTGGGGTTTAGAATCCTATCGTATTTTCTGTACCACATACCACCCTATCTTCTTCTCGATATTCGTCGCGTATTTTGTTCTTTTGGGGCTCAAGTTCAGTGGCATCTGTCACAGAATTAACAGGCTCGTCGAGTATTGCATCATAGTCCCTCTGTTTCCGCTTCCTTGATACCTTCACTTTGCTAAGTGTGTCAGGTGGTGTGCTAGATAGTTGATCCCCGGCCCTCCGAATCAACGTGGAGTCTTTCGACTCGAGTTCTGCGATAGAAGGAGCTGAGTGTTGGAGACCTTCACAGAAGTCATAACCGTTCTCTGCTGTGCCGGACTTTCTGCCTTTCTTTGCCTTCAATCCTTTTCCCTCTTGTTCGGACTTTTGGTGTTTTTTAGGAAATTTCCTGATATTTTCCTCATCCATTACCTATTACCGACCCGTGTATATGCAGAATGAGCATATAGAGTTGGGTAGCAGTTACAACACCTACCAGAGAGAACGATATACGGAGAAGGTTAGTCTCAGCCCGTCTATTTGGAGTCGATAGACGAGAAGTAAATGTGGGAGGCGGTGACTTGCCATCTGGATCACCTTCTCTCACGCTCAGGCTCGGGTGTGAAAACTCCAGGACTCCAATTCATTGTACAGTCACAGTCTCATTCATCATTTTCTCCTCCATGGGTCTCACTTTCTCTTCGTTGCTCAACTCGTTCGCATCACTGGTACGATGGAGTAAGGACCAGGATGTCCGTATATTAATGCTTGGCCTCGATTCGGCGGGGAAGGTACGCTGAATGAGTTGGTGTCAACCGGTAACCTCCTATGTCTTACACGTGCGTGTAGACCACGATATTGTACCGGTTGCAGGTATGGATTATTTGGCTCCCAAACTGAGTTCCCTTATAATCTCGGGCAAGATTGGTGAGGTAGTTTCGACAATACCCAGTGAGTACTGTTAGGTTCGCTGGCGGGGCTAGCTGACACGTTTCGACCGGAAGCAATCGGGTTTAATGTCGAGACCGTGGAGGTGCGTCAAAGCTTCGACATCTGGCTACTCGCTCTAACTTGCACTAGTACAAGAATATTAAGTTTCAAGTATGGGATCTTGGAGGGCAATCGAGCATCCGGTGTGAACACCTTCTACATCCGTGCATGGCACACGAATTGACCACATGTAGACCGTATTGGAGATGTTACTTTCCCAATACTTCTGCAATTATCTACGTTATAGACTCGTCCGACCATTCTCGTCTCGGAACCTCACGAAGCGAACTGTTGACCATGCTCTCGGAGGACGAACTGAGTGGTGTACCCCTACTTTTGTTCTGCAATAAACAAGACGTAGATGGCGCGCTGAAGCCGGAAGAGATCAGCGAACAATTGGGACTTGCAGGCGCGGAGACTGCGAGACAGTGGAGTGTGCGCGGCAGTTGTGCGACGCAAGGCGAAGGCTTAGAAGAAGGTCTCGATTGGTGAGTTATTCTTGCCCTCGACTCCACCCTACTTATCAGCTGTGGTCAGGTTGGTGAACGCGATCCAAAAAAAATAGAATCGCTCCATCGGATTGCCCACCAAATCCCCGCGCAGTCGGTCTTGAGCGGATATTGGTATACCCGCTGTAGTCAAGCACGTACCCTAATTGTTTTGTAATTCAAGCCCGGTTCGAGGTTGAACGTTGAGCGTTGGTTGCTTATCGCATTGAGACTGTCCCTACCGCGGATAGTGCGTGGCGGGCAAACTTCGAATTCATGCTCCCCTCCAGAAAATTTTCATGTTGATTTCCATCGGTATGTTGACTAATGACTGGTCAAATTATTTCTCCACTAACTTGCCCAGTGATATTAGCATTCAGATCTGTGCCAGGTTGCGTGCGCGCAAGTTACCATCGCCGATTCTCACAAAGCCCGCCCCAGGTTAACTTGCAGTGAACTGCCACTATTGGTTAGTCCTAACCATAATTTTTCATACGGACTAACGACGAAGTAAACCGTAGCGGGTTGTATATACTGTACCCTGAAAGTCCAAATCAAGAAATTCGTGTCAACAGGCTATCGTCACATTTCCGTACCCAACGATTCCTGCCTTTCTCACTTTGAGAGAACGGCACAACCGCTCTTGCCTACAAACCGAGAGTTTCACGCACAGTAAACCAGTGGTGGCCAGGCCAGAGGTCGTTGTCAAGTTTGTACTCATCCTTGTTTGTCTTGATGTTGTATGTCACAGTGCCCGCTCCTGCTTCTACCTTCGCTTGCAAATACTCTCTAAGCCGAGGATTGTCGATGTCATCTGGGAATTGTGGCGCGTGCACGATCTTAACCGAGTCTCCGTACTGCTCGGCGATTTGGAGGTAACTGTAACGTTGGCCCTCAATGCGAAGGGTGTGATTGTTCAACTCTTGCGGAGGGAGATGCGTTAGTACGTAGGCCAAATAACCTGAAAAGTTTTGATGATCTTGATCCTTACCCACAGGGAACATGAGTACCTGCCACGTCAGAAAGCGAAGTCCACGATGCTGTTTTTTTGCCTTCTCCGATCAAGGTCACTTCTTTGTTCCAGTCGATCCCCAAGAAAAATGGGATAAAATCCATGAGGGATCCCGCCTGGTACACACTGAGCGAACACCGAACATGGGGAAGAATATTAACATACATAAAGTCGTAAATACGGTATGCCAGCTGCCTTGACTTGATCTAGGATGCACTGAGTGTGGAATTCATGCATAGATTAAAATTACGTACCAACGAACTCGCTCTTCCGACCCAAGATACCGTCTTGACCCTCTGAAGGGATTCCGTATTCAGACGGAACATACAACTTGACACCCGCGTTCTTCGCGGCCTCGAGAGTACGTGCCTACACCTCAAGGTAATCGTGGTTAATTGCCGAAATGACTACCTCGCAGTTGTGCAACCGAAAATGTTCAGTAAGCGCTGGCGAGTCCGTGAAATCGACAGCCACATGAGTGGTGCCCGGGGGGAGCTTCAAATGCTTGGAGGAATGGCGGGTGAATACGACGACCGAAGCCCCGTTTTCTACCAGCAACTAAATATTTATGGTTAGAGTGAAATACCAGCTATAATAGTTCTCTAAGTTGCGGACCTGAGCTAAAGGCGAACCGAGCGTGCCGGCTCCAAGCACAGCAAACGACTTGAACACTGTGTTCTCCGACATTGCAAGCTTCCAGAGTAATGTGATTTAGAAGCGTATAGGGACAACAACTTCGACGAACTCCGTCACATTTATCACCGCTGTTCGTCAATGACGCACAAATGATGTAGCATATGACACCATTCAACTCCTGTCTTCAACCTAGATATTGGAATCGGCATCATTGGATAGCTCAGCACCACCGTCCGGTTCTTTCGAAGCGTGCTGTACTACATGGCTGGCGGGATGATGGATGATGACTAGTGAAAATGGTATTCAGAATTACCTCTCGGAAGGACATGCATCCAGCGACCAACTCCAATTCCATCTTTCCGCGTCAGGGTCCGATAAACACTTATGGTAGACATCATAGTTGGGTCTCCAAACCCGAACAGTACCATCGTCAGCGCAGGTAGCCAGCATTTCATGTGCCCAGTCCACGGCGCCGACCTCTCCTGTTTGTCCACGAAGTTCTACTCCGGCAGCTAATGATCGCTTGGAATAAGGCGATGCGGACAGGCGTGCGGCATTGCTAACATCAAATAGGAATGAGCTGCCGTTCTTTCCCGAGCACCCGCTGGCAAGCCACCGTCCACAAGGTGACCTGGCAAGTCGAACATAGAAGGAGCTTCTGAGATTTGGGTACGTTTCCGCCTCCAATGGTATCAATGAAGGAGATGAGTAGGTGTATAGTCGAGAATCAGCTCCGAGTGCAAAGAGGAGGCCAGACGTTGGTCCAGTACCGGTACACAAGCTCGAGATTCCGCGTGGGCGACACGATCCGTTCATTGTTGTTGCGTCATCTGGCGATGACGCGGAGGGGGATCTCGTCTGTCGTTTGGGGTCATCCGATACCGGGAGACGGAGGTCCCACAAGTTTAGGATGCTAAGGACTTCATAAACATACGGAGTCTTTATCGGTGGTTGTGACATACCCGTCAAACGATCCACTACTGATTAGAGTATGAGGTCGCGTGCCGGTATAGAGTATACTCGTGACACTTCGTGGAAGTGGAGTTAGCTTTCTGCGTCCACTGATCGATTTCCCTTGACCATGTGCGTCGTGAACGACTATGACTGGCTGCAACACTGGAATGCCTTCTCTGGTCCCTGCACGGCTGCCCGCCATTCGTAGGTCCCATACACATATCTTCCCATCTCTACTCCCTGTGCTGAGGATGTCACGGTGAGATGGGTCCCATGCGATGCACTTGACAGAACTAGTATGAGTCTGAAGCAGCTGCAATAGGTTTTGTGTTTCGACGGAACAAATTCGCGTGCTCTTGTCCCCGGATGCTGTTGCAAGCATGGAGTCATCCAGGCTCCATTTCACATCGAATATACCATTGTCATGGGGTTTAAAAGTCGTTCGTTGAGGTTCTAGGGATGGTAGTAGAGCCTAGGGATTAGGGAATTGGAAACAAGCATACCGAAATCCCACTCGCGACGTCTGGAAGTGTCGAAGATTGATACAGAGCCTTCTTCTGTGGCTACGGCAAGAAGGGGAGTTCCACGACCTTTGGCACCTACTCGATAACGTGGGTGGAATTCTCTATCCACAGGTTGGATTCTCGTACCATAAGAGTATGCGCAAGCATAAGGTGGCGTCACAAACGCATGGTCGGCAAGGGAGGAGCATCTAAACCCGTCAGATCTGTGTGAGGATACAAAGGACTGTAGTATAAGGCGCGAAGGTACTTTAAACAGACGAGAGTGAGCGATGAGCAATGTACATGCATGCAGCGAGGAAGAGATACATACGCATGATTCGCGGAAAGCTGGATGGTAGACACCGAGGTGATCTCTGTAGCAGGCTAAACATTGTATGGCGATGTGCGTTACTTTTAATGAAGCTCTCTGTGTCACCATCGTCCCCTTCACCGTTTGGACGCGCCAGACGCGGCCGTTTCGAGCGTGTTTCGTCTGGGGTTGGTGGTCTCCGCTTTGAGGGGACATCGTCTGGAGGTGTTTGCAGCGAATGACCTTGTGTTTGCGGAGGAAGATTGGTACTGTTCAGCAACACACACTGGTGGTTGCAAGGCTGCTGGCTCAGAGTCGTGCCTTCAACCATCGCAATTGAATGTCAAGCCTGTGGCACGCGTTGCGGGATAATTGTGGAGATCACATGACCGCGTATCGTACTTCGGCTCCCAGTCTCCCACGGTGTTGAAACCTCGCGTCGCAGCGGCGAACACTCACCGCCGTCCACAAGCATCCACGATTGAGAGTATCGACGAAGCGTAATGGCATTCAAAGCGCCCTTCCGTTCTATGGCCACGACTGCCAGGAAGTCTCTCAAGATTGGTATGATTCCCGCCGACGGGATTGGTCAGGAAGTCCTTCCAGTAAGTCACCAATTTCGCCGCCTGTTATTTACTTACCTCCATCAAGGGTGCAAAAGCTGCAATCCAAGCTTTGGGATCGTCGATACCAACAACTGAATTCATCGACCTTCAAGCTGGCTTTGAGTGCTTTCAAAGGACAGGCACTGCCCTACCAAATGAGACAGTTGAAGTGTTGAAAAATGAGTGCGACTGTGCTTTATTTGGAGCAGTCAGGTATTCCTTCATGCCAGAAGCTCTCCGAATGATCATACTCATGCCAAGTGTCTCAGCTCTCCCTCGCGCAAAGTTTTTGGCTATTCATCGCCTATCGTAGCTTTGCGCAAGAAAATGGACCTGTACGCCAATATCAGACCTGTGTCCTCCGTGAGTACATATTTTGTTCTCGAATGCGAAGAATCATGTATCATGTTGGCAGGTAGCTCCTACATCAAACGAACAGCCAACAGTCGATCTCGTGGTTGTTCGGGAGAACACTGAATGTCTTGTGAGTTTAGCTTTGTCGCAGCGGAGACGCTCACAGTTATGTTGAGGGGTCCAGTATATCAAAGAAGAAATACAGACCGTTGGGGAGAAAGGCACGGAAGCACGTGCAACGCGCCTTATCACGGAGTATGCTTCACGCCGTATCGGGGAAATGGCCTTCAAAATTGCCCTTACTCGACCCCGCAAGGTCCGTGCAGTCTAGCGTTTGATCCGTCGGACTGAATGGTCTTGCCTCAGCATGTCACTATCATTCACAAATCTAATGTGCTCTCCGTCACAGATGGCCTTTTCCGCGAAACTGTCCGTGGTGTTACCGCGCTACCTGGCATGAACGGGAAATATGATAGTGTCGCAATTGCGGAACAGCTTGTTGACAGTGCCGTATATAGGTTTGTTCCAGCGCTGCCTCACCTGATTATCATTGACCATCTGTAGACTATTTCGGGAGCCACAGTGAGTACTTTAAAGCTCGTCCTTCCAAGCATGGGAGAGTGACTCCGATCAGCATCTATGATGTGATGGTCGCGCCCAATCTTTATGGTGATATTATTTCGTGAGTTGCTTGTCACGAGAGTTTCTTTTGCCTTCACTGCGCATTGCAGGGACGCGGCAGCTGCACTTGTTGGTTCTCTTGGCCTTGTGCCTTCGATCAACGCAGGGGATACCTTCGTTATGGGCGAACCGTGAGTTGCAAACGTGATATGGATGACAGGAGGATCTCATTAGACATTCCAGCGTCCACGGATCCGCCCCAGACATCGCTGGTCAAGATATTGCCAACCCGTTGGCTGCTATCCGTTCTGCCGCGCTCATGCTCCGTCAGCTTGGGTATGGAGATGGCGCTGCTCGCATTGAGAACGCAGTGGACGACGTGATCAGGGAAGGTAGATATTTGACACCTGACCTCGGTGGGAAGAGTAGCACAAGCGAAGTTGCGGGTGAAGTAGTCAAAAGGATATAACGAGGAGAGTGTAGGGTGTGGAACCCCAAACCAGGGTTATGGTTTGCCAGATTTTAGTAAATGAAAACCTCGTGTTCGTTCACAAGACAGTTCCCAGCTGGAGCTCCTTTCTTCCGCATCTCAGCAAGGATCGGGATATACCCCATTAGTTGAGCAGGTGACCGTTCTGTGGCCATCGTTCTACCTACGCCTTCCTTCGCTGTGTTCAAGCACCCGTGTCGCAGCGCCCTCATAAGCCCGCCAGGTTTGCATCAGTCCTGCGTTCTTTCCGTCGAAAGAACGGACACCTCGAGGCTTTCATTTGCTTCGCGTGTTGCATGCGTCATTGTTCACGAGTCTAGCGATTGCGTACCGGGCGCAAAGAATGGGGAAGAATAACACTACAAAGAAGGGCAAGCAGAAAGTACCTACCCCGGCCGTCCCTGTCAACGCCCCACCTCCACCTTCTCCCCCCCCTCCACCTGCAGTTCCATCGCCGCCCGCTGCGCATCATATCCACTATCCATCTACAACAGTGGACACAATTGAGGAACAAGAAGAATTCGGAGGCCTCTTGGGTGATTTTATTTCGCTGTCATGCGAAACTCTGAGATCGTCCCGATACTGATGACCGGTATCGTTTCCCTTCAGGTGGCCCTGTAGAAGGTGCAGAAGAGGAGTCATGGCAGGACGGCGGTCGCTCAGCCGAGGACTGGGCGGTTAATGTGCCCGGAAATAGTAACGGAGACATGGGTGACGCGGACGAAGGGTGGGAAATAGGTGTCACTCAAGCACCTATGCCCCCGTCACCTCCTCAGCCTTCACAGAACAAGTTGGGTGGAGGCAGAGATCACACAAAGTCATACTATCCTCAGCAGCGCCCCCCACCTCCATCATCAAACCATCAGAACTCGACGGCATTCGGTGCCAACACAGGCGCTCACAATAATTCAGCAACCGGCTGGGGACACGCAAATCCCCAACAATCACAAGACACCTGGGCCCCTGAAAACGATGGATGGGCAGAAGACGATGGGTTGGGTGACCAGGATGACCAAGCAGATGAGGACGGCGGGTGGGGAGCAAACGATGGGTGGGATGATGCCCGTAGCGGTTGGGGGGGTCAGCAATCTCATTCCGCGGCATGGACCCATGCTGTATCTGCGCACACCGCCCATTCCCGAGCAACGTCGCATGCACCGACCAGCGGATGGCAAAACTGGGGCGAGGAGGCGCGAAGACTACCCAAGGTAACCTTTGATCCCGCCATTCCACCCTCTCCGAGCTCCGATGTGAGCGAGCCGGTTCTATCCCCGTCGCAGAGGTCCCAGATTTTGAATACATTGCTTAATAATCCGCAACAGAATCAACAACCCTATCCTATACGTCCGAACGCTGGAGCATCGTTCCACCCTGCTGCTGCGAATAACTGGCAGCAGTATCAACCCTCTCAACATGGGAATCGACGCCAACAGCAACAGCCTGAGCTCCATCGATCCCAAGAACAGCACCGTGGACATGAAAGCAATAAAAACAAAAAGAGCAAACCACAACAGCAAGTCGCAAGGGTACAGCCGCAGAGCAAGAGCGATAGGCGACGGCAGGAAGAGGTACATGATGTGTGGGGACTTGGTGACGGATGGAGTGATGGGCATGACGATGTGGAGCAACAGGACATTACGCAGGATCCATGGGATCGCAGGGTCCATTTCTCGCCCAGTGCGTTACGCGCGTCTATACTCCCTTCTTCTGTTCCCCCCGCCGCCCCCTCGACCGTTGTCGAAAACTTCACTGTCAATGCTCTACCGCAGAACAAGCTTGGACTCTCAACAATCCCGATGTCAAAGACCCTCTCGTACGCGTATTCGGGCACCACACCGTCCACGGAGAGCGAACCAGGTCGCGCGGCGATGCAGCGGATGACGGATTTCCAATTCGTCGAGTCACGGGGTGAAGCACTGAAGAGCGTGCAACGCGCTTTCTACGGCAAGCAACGCAAGGCCACAGATCGTTTCCACTGGTTGTTCTCTCCAGAAAAGGACGAGCGAGTCTCGTCCCTTTTAAATTGGATAAGTTCTATGTCATTCGGGATAGCATCTTTTGGTGTGAGCCGGCTCATTTCCCCTGCACACCCTAAGTCTAATGTTTTCTCAGTTACAAAAATTCCTACAAACACGAGAACGAGGCGCTTTGGTTGTCAATGCTGATTATCGACCCGTTCACTCCCCCAGCGAGCCAGCCTTCGATTGGGTTACATGGAACCAAATTCAACTGACCATGGATCGGATTTTGCAAGAGTCCGTCGGTTACTATAACCCAGCTATGCATATCATAGTCTTCGTCGTCCTCCCATCACCTTCTGGAAACAGTGTCGCTATTTGGAGGCGGAAGCTCCCTATTCCTAATAACATCCGACTAGCCTACCAAGCCCAAATTACTCAGGCGATGGCCTCTTTGCGCAACGAATATCCAGTGTTTGTGGACGAGTACGTGCACAAGCAAGGATATGGGTCGGATCTGATGACATGCCTAGATTACCGGCCTCACCCGAACCGATACCTCCACTGCCTCCCAAGAAGAAACGAAAGTGGTACAAGCTTTGGCTATCTTCATGATTGTTATGTGCCTGTATCTCTGTGTGTGACTAGTAACGTTGTACTTGTAGGACGCTTCAATGTACCCATTCGCTTGCTTGATCTTTCAACTACCTCGGTTTCGCGTTTCTGAGCAACCACAATGTTACAGACACAGGATCGATAGCAAATGCCCGATGTTCGCGTCCACTGGATGCGCAGTCCTGGACAGCCCACAAATGCCAGTCACGGCAAAGCACATGGACCCGATACCGGATATTGAGACCGGAGACGAGTCCGTCCCAAAGGCTTGGTGGAATAACCCACCCCGTGCGAGGTGGGTGAGACCTGCAGCTTGAAAGCTCAAGTGCGCAACCTCTCAATGCCATGATCATGCATGGCCTAGAGCTCCACTTGGTGCATGAACGGCGCAACATCAGCTAGCGATGGGAAAACAGAGATGCATGTCTGAAGTATGTAAGCATTGGTGGCGGACATAGGTTGCGCACTGGAATGCACTAGGGCTCGCCTCGTAGAGGGACTGCAAGTGCAACTCTGCACGCATGGCAGAAGCTGGGCTTGGGTCTGTGATATGCCATGGCGCAAATCGCGTGCAGACTTGGGGACGACGTTCTGAAGATCGGGCATAAGGGACGGTGTGAGTAGGGTGTGCTTAGGTAATGCACCAGGCAGCACGGTCGCACGTTGGACACACTCGCAGTGAGAACGTCGACGGCAACAACGACGGCGACGACGAGCTGATTAGATACCCTGGTCAACGACCGTCTGCACAGGAAATGCCCAGTCTCTTTGGCTGATCGAAACGTTACCTTCTGACTCGACAGGAATCAAGCCTGGATATGGCCTCTCCCTCACCCCCTCCGGCGGTCTCAGAACTCGTCTTCACTGGCGCTGAATCAAGCGACGCTCCCCAGCGCGCCCTGGATCCCAACGACACAGAGAAAGAAACCCTAGAGTCTCACCAAGTCATCGAACTTCAGGCATTTAGTGAACGCAAAGCATGGATAGAGGAAAAAATCAAAGTGAGCTTCCATCACAGCTCCATCCCATCTGTCTCTTCTCACTGCAACTCCCAGTTTCTTGAGCAGTTACCCCCCATCCAAGTCTTCGTCGGCATTGACGCCGTTCGCACTTCGGCCGATTCTGTGCCTGGTCTACCTTCCCGCGAACAGCTCCGGGACTGGTTGGCGGAACATGACAGGATAGAGAAAGAAACCGAGATCTTCGACTCCGGTGAGCTCAAGAAGCTCAGAAAGTTCACAAAGGGTATGCATTTAGCCTTTTCTCTCTTCCCACCTACCGACACATCGCAGCTGCCACCCAACGCCATCTCTCCCCGGAGGATACCGATCTCATCGAACTTACTCTCACAACGATTTATGAACTTGACAAGCTCCTTCACCTCCTCCGTGATCGATCAGAAAACCTCGACCTTCTTGGCGTCCGACTCAGTTGGGAAGAGCACCGCACCGCTGCTTGGGCAGATCTGAAGAAGCTTCTGGTTGACATTGAAGCATTCCTTGCAACTCGTGCTCGATGGTCCCTGTCTATCTACGAAGTCATGGTTAAGCACGAAGAGCGGCCTTCCGCACGCAGAGGATCTATTACTTCCATGGCTTCCGACACTTCTGTAACTTCCGGCGCCGGTTTTTCTCGAACTGCACGCTTTAAACTCGCAGAATTGTTGTCTCGTGACGCAGCTCAATTCGCTGGAAAAACGTCGTCCCTGCGACACGGAAGGATTGCTGCCGCAGGGAAGGCTCTGGACAGATTGATAGACAACAGTCGAAAACCTGTTCCAGAGGAATTACTTGACGAGCAGGATAAGCTCGAAGAGAAGGGTATCCATGAGATGGATGACGTCGGCAAGTTTGTCATGGACATTGTAATGCAATGGCGAAAGTGAGCGGCCCCCATTCTCTTCAACAAGTGTCCGTGTAATTTTGTCTCGTTAGGGCGGACGAGCTTTACGTCGAGACTATGAAAGATCAGAATGCGGCACAGAACCTCCTGGAGGAAATCGAGACCGCTAAACTTTATCACCCCACTCCTCGGCAGAGCTCAAGCTTCACTTCTCGAGTCGATACTCTTATGAAACGTCTTGCGCTGCGTGGAGACCCGATGTCTAGCACGGGCATTTTCCCTCGACCAATTCACCCGTTATTCCCGGATCAACTGTCGTTCAACAACGCGCTCGTTCAGAGCTTATCCACAGAATTCGCAACTGCTACGGACTTAGTCACCAAAGTGGATACTCTCGCCAAAGAGTATCGTGCCAATTATGAAGCCGTCAAGGAAGTGGATCTCCTCTCCCAGTCTGCGAACGAGCTGTTGTCAAAGCTCAACTCTATCATCGATCGCCTTTTGCATGGCATCTCCACTTATGAGGAAGGTGGATCACCACCAGACTTGTCATCCAAAACTTGCCTACAACCCACCATGCATGCTACATTCCTCGCTTTACTTCCAGCTTTGCTAGAAGAAGCAGAACAAGCCGGCTCTGCTGCCGATAAGCTCGTCTGTTCCTATCAGCTGGCATTCCTTAAGTTGGACCGACACGGGATCGACCTCTCCTTCAAGCAACATGCTGCTAACCTATTGGATGCCATGGTAGTCGCACGTGACAGATTGCGTATTCTTGTCAGCGACACTAACATCCGAGTGGGACATCTCAGAGCCGTCAGGAAGGTATGGTCAATCATGCACGAATCTCTGAAGGTGTTGCAGAACATTCAGAGCGAAGTGGGAGAAACGATGGAAAGGGAAAAATGGAAGCCAGCGGATGGGACTGGTGCGGACCCTATGACCCCCGAGACGCCTCGGTCTCATAATCTGGACCCTATCGTTTCCTCGTCGGACACGCTTAAACTCCTCGATATCGTACGCGAGACTCTTTCGCATGGTATCGCGATCCCCTTAGCTTCCCTATCAGGCTCTCTCGAAGGATCCTTAGAATCCTTCCTCGCTCAGACATACGGCGAACTCCTGAGTCGACTGGAGAATGCCAACCAGATGGTACAGCTCTTGGATGCGGTCAGATCTCAATCTGCGGCTATGGCCTCACTTCGGGAGGATGTAAATGAACTGCAAGTACGGATTGAAGACATCAAGATCCGATATGATGCCGCTACCGAAGAGGTATTATCGGGCGACTTACCTCCCGAGCGCATTTCGGAGATATATTCGCTGTTACAGTTGGATACCGACTCCCTCTGTGACGCTGTCAGGACTTTCGCCAATAGTGTTGCCCATCGTGTACCCCTTGTCGCTCCGAATGCCCGTGATCAAGCCTCTACTACCTTTATTCGCAAAATCTTCTCTTCCACTGACGCCCGGCCCGGTGCTTCTGCCTCACCTATTGCTGTCGAACTTCCTTTTTCGCTCACCAACCTGGACGACAGCGTTCGCGCGGACTCTAATTTTTTTGTCATGAGGCTCACCGGAGAGTCGGAAGGTTTACATCGGAAAGCTGACCACCTCCAACTCGCTCGTATGGCCAGAGATATTGATACCGCAATATCCTCTGCCACTCGCGACTTGCGTGAAGTCGTTCAAGATCTCGAGTCCTTATGGATCTCTGTCACCTCGATACCGCAGACCGATTCGAAAATCCAGGATTTACGGGGACTGTATCAAGCTGTTGAAAGGCATTGTGCCCAACATCGCTCTCGTCTTTCTTCTTCGTTGTCATTGATCAGAGAATCCATCCGCCACATGGAGCCCATACCAACGTCCCGCGACCTGCATTTCCATGAAACACTGCTCTCGTCGCGCCGACGAGGCGTGGATGACTTAGAGATCAAGGTTAACTCATGGGGTGACAGGTTGGCTGTGGTTAGGGGCAAAATATCGGAAGCTCTTCTCCTCGAATCTCAAAGACTTGAAGCTCTGCGTATCCAGCGCGAACGAGATCCAGAGGAGAAAAGACAACAGGAAGAACGCGAGCGCTTAGACAACGTAGCCCTTCAAGAGGCGGAGCGGTTCGCGGCCGAGAAAAGACGACATGGCAAACTTGTTCTTCAGGAGACCGAGCTGGCTCAGGAGTCGGCTGCGCATGATGAGACTGAGTGCCATTGCCAGGAGTACGCAAATCGGGATCTTCAGGAGGCGCTTTTCAAAGCACAAGAACGGCAGGAGAAAGAGCAGCAAATGGCCTCTATTGCCCTACAGGAAGCTGAAGAATATGGACGAAGCGAGGCCGAAGCAAGCGTCGTGGCAGAGGAACGGGGTGTAAGGACCACAGTGTGTAAGCAGGTGGAAGTGGTTGAACCACGGGGAGACCCGATCAACGAATGGGCTCCCGAGCTTGTCCAATGGAAAGACATCACTTCATCAGATACGGTTGGCGTTTCGGAAGAAGGTTCGTGTTATTTCGGTTCCTACTTGCAGTGTTGACTCTCATCCTTAGATGTATTCGGCCTGATTGCTCCTTCTCCTTCTCCTACCAAAAGTCAAGGGAGAGACGAATTATTAGACCAGGTCGTTGCTCTTAGGAAAGATCTGAGATCGATCAACATCAATGAGGTCGCCAGGCCCATGGCAACATCTGTATTCGCCGCGCAATTACCGACCCTGGAGGACTATGGAAAAATGAACGCTCGTTTTTCTACCATTCTTTCTGCGTTCGCGGCTTTACCCCCCTCGGTTCCCCTACCAACCGTTGACATGGAACTCCGGTCGCTGAGGAGCGAGTTAGACGCTTCCCAGGAACTTATCCAGCGCATTCGCCAATTGGCAGATCTTGCGGATATAGCTCGTAAATGCGACATGGCCCTGAGTGACCTTTTGGAACACATCGACAGCTATCCAGCGACTCCTGCAGGGCCATTGTCGAGCACACACGTCTCAACACCTCGCCTACCCCCGGAGGAGCAGCTTAGTGCTCGAATTGGCTTCACCAGGCGGATGTTTGCGCACGTGACAACGTACTTGGAGCCAATTAACGACGATCCTCGCGCTGTCAGTGAGCACCAACGTGTCCAGCAAACCTGGTTGGAGCTGGAAGATATGGCCAACGACAGAATTGGGGGCAAGAGATCGCGATCATCCAGCGTAGTCAGCTCTGGCCGAAACAGCCGTGCATCTGTTTCCGCCATCAGCTCTTATTCGGGAGGATCGAATCATTCGAACAACCTTAGGCTTTCTCACGGTGGAAAAGTCAGCAAATACTCGAACCTCTCAGTGGGCGGGTCCAGCGGAGGCAAGCTCCTGGCCCCAAACCATCCGTCCTCCCGACGTGCGTTATCCAGCTCCTCAAACAGTCATCGCCGCTCGTCAAGTAAACTATCCATGGCGTCAGTGGATACCACCCGTTCAGTTTCTGGACCTATCGCGTCACCATCACCAGCCTTCTCGTCTTCCATATACAACTCTACTTTTGCTTCCCGGCAGCGCACGGCTAGTATGTCGTCCAGTGTCTCTAGCCCTGCCCCGGCTCCTTCCCTGACGGTACGGCCGCGGGCACAAACTAGGTCCCGAGGGTCTCCCACTCCATCGGAAATGTCATCGAATTCGCGGACGAATCCGACTCGGCCTTCCTCGTCCATGTCAACTTGGTCTCGCGCGCCGAGACGATCATTCCCCGTGGCGAACAGGGCACAGACCCCTCGTCGGACCCACCCAGCCCCTAAAAAAGCGTATGTTGCTAACCCGAAAAATAAACTTGATGTTGCCGTTGGAGATGTTGTTAACAAACTTCCTGTGAATATCAATGTCGAAGTCGTTGCTGATACTTGGAAGGATCAAAGCGGCAAATACTGGATTGGCGATCAAGAACCTAAATTATGCTTCTGTCGAATCCTTCGATCGCAGACCGTAATGGTTCGTGTTGGGGGTGGATGGCAGGAATTGTCTAAGTATGTGATACACATACACTCATGATGAATGGTTGCCTCTTACGTGCGCTTCCGTTTTTATAGATTCATCAAGGACCATTTTGCAGACCAGTTCAGAATAATACCTCCTGAATCACCACCACAATTCGGCTCACCTCGGTTCGGATCCAGAGAAGAAAGGTGGATTAGTTCCGCGACCTTATTTGAAGCCCCAGAAATTGTCGCCACTCCCCCGCCACCACGTACCCCAGAACCCTCGGGTCCTTTTGTTCCTTCTTTCACACTCTCTACGCCTGGCGCTCGCAGTCCACACACTGTGAAGTCTTCCCCGTCATCGGGGTCACCATTGGCCCCATTGCAATTCATGCGGCGTGTAAACCCGGACGGACCACCGATCCGTCCGACCACGCCTTCAAAACCACCTACGCATCGCCCTCGGACAAGTATACTCAATACACCGGCTCGACATACATGGAGACCCTGATAATTAATTATCTGCATTTTCATCACCTTTTCGGGACTTATATGGTCACATCGACGCCTACTACTAATTATTACATTCATGTTGACTTCGTGGGATGATAGGGACGCTCGCTGGCGATACCGCTGTGCATCTTCGTACTGTGTACTTTATGTCGCTTACATAGATTTATTATCGACACAATATGATGCTGATTTCCATTTTGGGTACCCCCTGAAGCCTATCTTCAGCTGTAGACCCCAAAATTTCGACCCGCGACCAAACCGTGCTAAACACGATAAAGTCTTACCTCCTCCAAGAGTCGTTGGGGCGCCCAATGGATTCTGATTTAAAGTGTAACCGTCTCAACTGTAGGAAAGCATTGGTGGACAAAGCGGTGGTGGTGAGTAAGAAGAATTGACATTCCTTGACATCCTGTTCATCCAAAAACGCATGAATCACCTAGACGACTTGTAAGTCACCAATAACTCTAACAGGGAGCCAAAATCAAGCAGCACCACGAGGATAGGCTCGCATATATTCTGTCGTAAGTTAGTTGATGTCTTTGATGGTATTTCGAAATCATGTACCCCAAAACAGTGGAATGTGCCAACGAGTTGTTCAACGTGTCTCGCCTCTGTCCAGGTAGAGTTCTACTGCGAATTCACGACAGCTCTCTAATACGCATAGCTTGCGAGACATCGCTTACCGAGCCGTGAGTAGTCATGTTCTATCTCATGGGTTTTGTCTTCGAAATGCCACTACCTCTAATAGGGATGACGTGGTGGTAATAAGCTGAATTCATCGCTATGGTTGTCATTGACGAGAAGCTTGAAGGTTTGTTGTTTGCACCCGACAAACGATTATAAAACGGTGCGTGGATGCGCTGACGCGTGTACTCTCCGTAATCCCTCTGCAAGTCCGTTCTCTCTGGGCTGAGCCCTTCTATCATCATGGAGATTTGCAGTCGGTCCGTGTCGTTCTGATCCTTTGCTTTCTGAAGTTCACAGTCAGAAAGTGCACTGTCATTTTGGCAGTATCAGATACATCAGGAAAAGTGCGTCACTGGCTGTTCACCGTGCATTCTGCATGTGCATTGCCGTGCAGCTCATTCCAGCATGCCGTCACTCGGAACCTCAACGATAAGAATGCTCAGCTACAGAAACAACTGGAAAATGTCATAAGGGAAGGTACGCACCGCCCTATAACCATGGGGCTGCTTCACGACTGTGGTTTGTGATCCCAGCCAACGGGGAAATCAATCTTCTTGGAAGCAAAGTTGCAGGTAAAGAACAGTACGACGCAGATTGCATGACATGTTTCTTGTTTTGTAAACAGAGTTGGAGAGAGACCTTGAATTGGAACGCCGGAGGGTCCACGAGTTACAGGATACGTCGAGAGAGCGAGAGAAGGAATACCAGAAACTGAAGGTAGAATTCGTCAAGCTCCGGTTAACTTCAACTTGACAAAACCCGTCTAGGCTCAACTTGACAGAGTAAAGAGAAGGGCTCTTCTTGGCCCTGATGCTTCCTGCACAACCCAACCTCCCATGCACGGTCTCGGTCATTCACATCGTTCTCTTGACAACCAGCCGAGGCAAGCAGTTGGAGAGGTTGACATAGGAGCTGTAGTGGGGGGTATGGAGGCCATCGGGGTAAACCCAGGTGACTTAACTATGGCTAAACACCTCTATCTGACGATGCACTAGATACAACGGACACCGCTCGTCAATCGCGTTACGAGAGGGAGTATTGGGATGCAACAAGGGCGCACCGGACTACAAATAACATCACACTCTAGTGCACCCAGTCGAACTGCCTCCACACACCGGCATCCACTGAACACAGGCGATCGCTCCTTCATGGCCAACTCTGTTTCTGATCGATCAGATAGCGCTCACGAAGTGGAACATTTGCTTCTTCCGAAAACTATCAAAGGGGCGCAGTCTGGAATACAGCCTGGTTCGAACGGGTGGGGAACTGGTTCAGCGACGGCTCATCCAGTTCAACAACGGCGTTCGTGAGATATGCTCCACGTTCCATCCTCTTTTAACTCTTTGATTACAGCATTCAACCTCTCAACAAAAAGGGGATTTAGACCTGCAAGATAAATCCCCTGTGCCTCACAAGGCCACGAGTCACTCGCGCACATCAACACTCAGATTCCGTATGCATAAATTAGACTAGTAAACCAAGTAGAGAACAAAGATACATGTATTGGCGTGTAAGCGTCAGGAAATCGCATCTTAATATTATAAGGCGGTCCACGGTGGATATCAGCGTCGATGATAGTTAGCGAAAGCAGAAAAGCGAATGGAAATATAAGAGTAACATCACTCATGTCGGAGGGTGCCATTTTTCTCATCCTCAAGGTATTGTCCAATGGCCAGTATATCCTGACCAGCGCGGCGGAGGTAAATAGCGAGCACATTTCTGTCCGCCTTTGGCAGAAGAGCTGCGAGTTTATCGACTTGTCTGTCGAACTCCGCTCCTGAATTAGAACTCTGATGTTGCTGTGCACTCCCACGACCGCCGAAAAGGGAGGGTCTGCGTGCCACGGTGCTGGAGCGTTGAGGACTTGCTCCGTCCACAGAATTCTGCGCAGTGACAATAATAGTCTGCGATCTTTGCATGCGATTAGGAGGTGCGCGGGGACCGCCGGGGACAGATGGTGCAACGAGTGGTAGATTTGTTGGGCGTGGGCTAGGTTGCTCGTTCCCGTTCTTGGGAGGGCTCCTGGATAGCCTCTTCGCAGGAGATGGAGGAGTTAAGGGTTTCTCTTTCTTGATGCTAGCCCTACGCCCAAGTGAAGCAAAGAAGCTACCAGGAGACTTTGCGACTGAGGAGGGCGAAACAGCTGAACGACTGGATGAGGTCGATGGTGTTGCAATCATGGTAGATGCTCGAGAGGGACCACTGCGAGGATTTGCGGCTAACGCGGGATAAGGAAGTGGGGGTGGTGCATTGGGTGGGCTGGCATCGCCAGCGGCACGCGGGGCGAGATCAGTCGCAGAGTAGGCATCAGCTCGTATTGGAAATGTGACACCTGAATCAGTGGACGACTGAGAGATATGACGTGGTGCAATGGATGGAGAAGAAGTAGATGGGGCACGGGGCCCTCTTGAGGAATTCGCAGCAGGGCGTTTCAATGACGACTGGGGATGGAGAGCTATGAGATGAACCATATTAGCCAGATATCATGAAGTGTGGCAGTGATCTAACTTACCCTTGTACCTGGTCTCAGCAATCCAGTCACTCAGACCACAGTCATAGTTGTACAGTTCATTAATTTTGTAAGCATAACCTATTGATCGTTCCAGGGCAGTCCGTTTAACAGTCACATCTGCAAAATACATTGCAGGCGGGCGGGTCGACTTCATCCTCCGCACTGGCGGTTTTGGTTTTAACACAGAATGAGCAACCGAAGGCGAAGGTGTCCCAGACGAGCGCTTGCTCCCGACAGACGGGCGATTGAGTGACATCAGAGAGGGCGTGCGTGGTAGGGACGAGAAACGCTTGATGTTAAGCGCACTCTTCAGCGATTTCGTATCCAAGTAAGGGAGATCGTTCTTCGCTGGAACGGGCGGTACTGTCTCATCCGAGCGAGTGAGTGTTCTGTCGGGATCGACCCAACCTTGTGCTGCACTTTCGTCAGAACAAGGCGAAGATGGGAGCGGGTCGACATGACGTCGCTCTGGACCAAAGCTATGGCTGAGGCTGAGCTTGAGGTTGTCAGCGTGACGGATTTCTAGGCCCTTTCCACTGTTCCGTCCTTCATGTCCACGTGGGGGCTCAACGACGGTCGGTGGTGGTACATCACAGGAACTTATGATCCCCATGTCGTCAATTGCGAGACCTATGGAGGCTACTAGATCATCCATCGAGTCAAGGCAAGGTAATGAGGTCGCAATGCCCTTATGCGGGGCCTCGGAATCCAGCGTGCATAGTCTTGACGGGGGAAATGCGCCTTCGCGAACATGGTGAGGCTTGGGATCAGAACCAAAGCTTTCATACGAGCTAGCCCAAAAATTTTCTCAGGGGCAGCTCAGCGACGAGGCGAAACTACGTACCTCTGAGGACTATCTGTGGGAGGAGCAACCACTGGAGGAATCGCTGTATTCACCTTCTGCGGACTTGTAGATACAGCATTTTTCTCAGTCGATGGTGACGAAGAATTAGCTCTGAGAGCAGCAGTGACATGGGACGGAAGCTGTAACACCTGCTTCGTGACTTCCAGGTCGTCTTTTCTTCGAATAGGCGAATGCCTGGGAGGTCGTGGAGGTGGTAGAGTTTTAGGGTCAATGGTAAAGACGGCCTGGGGTGGTGGTGGAAGAGGTCCTGCAGTGGCATGCAGACCAGGCAGGTAGTGCAAGTATGGAGAAGGCGTCGCAGCAGGTGAAGTCAACGCAGTTGACGGAGTCAGAGGACTAGAGAGATTTGTTCTGGGAGACATGAGGTCTTGTGCACTAGAGTATGGACTTGAAGATACTGGACTGGGTGACGGGGATTGAGGAAAGAGATTGACGACGACGGGACCAACAACGCGATCACTTATATGTTTTGATTCGCCTATGTTCGGCGTTCGTACAGGAGTAGAGAATTCTTTGACTTCTTTGACGGGGCTGACACCAGGTGCAAGGGCATCTTTTCTCTGACGTCCACGGCTGGTTGAACAGCCCGAGTCAGATATCTCGGAAACCCCGGGAGACGGTGACCTCGACTGCGGTATCTGGAATATAGGTGGCCGGAGCGAATCAGAGGCAGGAAAGGTGTTTGGTGGTTGCTGTGGAGCCGATGCGGACCCGGGAAAGCTGGTTGTACCAACAATGGCGACCTCGCGCGAAGACTTACGGGCTACGTGACCGGTACCTTTTGGGAAGGCTCCAATTGCATCCGATGGTGACCGTGTGTGGCTGCTGGACAGAGGATGACTAATAGTGATGGAAGGTTGCAGCTTGGACACAGGAGCAGTCCTGGGTGGTGTCAAGGCCGAGTAACTCTGAGGAGACGCGTCTGGCGGTGCAACCAATGCCAGACCTCCCAAACGGTTGGCCTCGAGGCGGGAGCGCAAGGTATTTGGTGGACCGCCACCGGAGTCGGAGCGCCGAAATCCAAGTTCAGTGCTATTTTCTGTCCGATCCTGAACAGATGACCTGGCGTCCGTCTCCACGATAGCGAGACGCCTTCTGTCAGAGCCTCCCTGGGAAGGGATGCTGGTCCGGCGAAGAGCACCGGCCGTTGAGGAGCCTGCGGTGGGAGGCGATGCAGCGCGTGGTTGGGAAGGACGCGAGGTTGTGCGCGTGGCATTGCTGGACTCGGGGGGAGAGGATGACGAAGTTAATGAGCGGGGACTTGACAGTTCCTGCCATCCGTGGGCAGCGTCGGCGGAGTGGTAGTAGGACAGGATGGCGTCGGTGTCTTGTCGCACTGTGTCGGGATGGTTACTAGGTCCGACTAACAGGTGGAGTGAGACACGCACCCGCACTCACGGTTGGACTGTGCATCGTACTGACTGGCCTACACAGCGAGACGTGGAGACATGGACTAGAAAAGGCACTGCTCATCGTTGCGTACCATGCTCAACGCGACAAATTATCACCAACTACGGCGTCAATGATCACAGCCTGCGACACCGCCTCTGTACCGCCCCTGTCCGACGGCTATCCCGGGCATCAACCGCTCCACCACTGCCCAATGTCCCTGGCTGTAACGTCCTGTGTCTAGTACCGGTCAGCGCCTGCTAACGTGGTGGCTGTTCATGGATGGACTGACATCACTGATCTGCCAGCCAAGTTCTTGCCCTGCCCAAAATGGCCGAACAGTTTTGTCACCGAACGACCAGGTATCCTCGACTCGGTGTCCCTTTGCCTTTTCCAGCACGATTCTTCGAGCGTTGACGCCAGCACTGCGTCCATAGAAAGCCCGTCCATAACCACCCACGAAATTCTGGAGCTTGTCCAGTGCGCCGAACGACTCTAGAATGTGGGCAACAAAGGGCAATAGGATCGGTGACGTGTACACTCCTGCGGCACAGGGATGGTTGGGCGCTGCCACGGACTTGGATTGTGCCGGGTGCGGTGCTGAATCCGATCCCAGGAAGAACCTCGGATGCCCTGAAGTTCAGGGCCGAATTCACGCTTTTTGAACTTGTTCGGATACAAAACGCTACCCACCCTCAAGTATGACATTGCGCAATGCTTCACGGTCACTCGGATATTTGGCAACAGGTTTGCAGTAATTCCAAGACTGACCCGCCCAATCATCGACTGTCATGGCGAGGTGATGTGCCGTGATCGTGCACGCTACCGTACTACCGAGCGATTTGACAGCTTCCACTGCTGCCCGAGTTGTTGCATGTTCGAGTACGATGCGTAACCTGGGGAAGGCTTGGTGGAGCTTCTTCAGGTGAGGAAGAAACTTTTCCTCTGCATTCAATACGCAAGTATTCTGTGGTTCGTTTAATACTGCAGGTGGATGATGGTAGTGATTCACCGGCTGTCACTTACTGAGGTGGCATCCGACGGAATTTCGCCGTGCAGATTTAGGACGAGATCACACTTCTCCATCTCCTCAAAGACAGGGTAATAGACCTCATATGATTCGATCCCACTATCCGAATTGGTGGTGACACCTCTGGGGTATGACTTGACGCCAACAATGCCTGCTTGTTTTGCCTTTCGGACTTCTTCGGGGGTGAGGTCTGGCGAGAGATAAAGAGTCATTAGATATTCCACATTGTTATCGATCGCTTGTAGTTTCTTTTTGTACTCTATTGCCAGGTCTGTCTTGGTGATTGGAGGCGTAAGATTGGGCTAAATCTCGGCTGAGGTGGGATTTGCAGTCACTGATCTCGACATCGCTCACCATCACATACGCCAGGTCAAACCCGCCTTTACGAACATGTGGGGTGACCAGCTTTGAGAGCTCCCCCTGCCTCAGATGGACATGGAAATCTGCGGGGGACTCTACGATCAATTTATCAGTGTCCATGGTAGATCAATGTAAAGCACGATCACGTGATGCACGGGCAGGACGCGTTTGGTTTTCAACTTGTCCAACTTGGTGAACCACCACTCTTTGTATCCAGATCCAGCTACTTACCGCTCATGGTCGCAGCTGGCTCAATCACCGTCGTAGGTAGGCATGGTCCTTTGCAACTTATCACGCACTATCTTCTGACGCCAACAAGTTCGCGTAAGGCCTCCAACCGCCTGGGAGGCAGCGCGCCTACCACAACCATGCTATGACACGACTATCCGCGGGGACGGGACTCTCGCAACACCCGGAAAATCGGTAACAGCCTCAGCACCCCTCCGCGACATCGTCCAGATAGTGGATGATCGCATCCTCACTTTTGATCCCGACGAGAAGGACAAAGCACGCGCGTTCGTTGAACGGGGTTTTCTGCCCCCGGGAACGAAGAGGTACAAGGACAAAAGGTTCATGTTTGACAGGGTTTTCGATGGGGAGGCACGACAAGAAGAGGTTTATGCGGCTACCGCAAAGCCGTTGCTTAATGGGCTGCTAGACGGCTACAACGCTACCGTATTTGCGTACGGCGTACGGTATTTATCACGCTCTAACGCTGTGTTATCATTAATCGCTTTACAGGCAACAGGTTGTGGAAAGACCCACACCATTAGTGGGACAGAGGCAGATCCAGGTGTAATCTACCTCACTATGGCCGATCTCTTTCAACGCATAGACGACCGCAGAGATGAGTGGAACACCGAGGTAGTTGTCACCTTCCTTGAGATTTATAACGAAGAAATTCGCGATCTTCTCTCCGAAGCCGGCACTCCTACTCCACGAGGCGGTCTCCAGATCCGAGAAGACAAATCCGTCAAAGTCGTTGGCCTTGTCGAGTTGCGCCCCACCAGCGCGGACGAGGTCAAACAGATCGTCCTCCAAGGCAACTCGCGCCGAACACAATCACCTACGCACGCGAACGAAACATCGTCTCGTTCGCACGCCGTTCTCCAAGTGCATGTTACACAATCCCCGCGGACTGCCTCATTGACTGAGCAGCGAACGGTGGCCACACTCTCCATCATTGACTTGGCTGGAAGTGAGCGGGCCGCCGCTACGTCCAATATGGGCCAGAGGATGGTCGAAGGTGCCAACATTAACAAATCTCTACTTGCACTGGGTAATTGTATCAACGCACTCTGCGAGAGCGGCGGTGCCATTCGACATGTCCCGTACCGCAATAGCAAGCTCACCCGTCTGCTTAAATTCTCCTTGGGTGGAAATTGCAAGACTGTCATGACTGTCTGCGTAGCACCCACCTCGCAACATTTTGACGATACCCACAATACTCTTCTATATGCCGAACGTGCCACAAAGATCAAAACGAAGGTGGTCACTCGCAACGTTGTCAATGTTGATCGACACGTCGGCCGATACGTCGAAGCCATTAATCGCCTTAACATCGAAGTCGCTGAACTCAAAGCCAAACTGGCGGGAAAAATCGTTGCCGAGAACGATATTGCCAGACGCAAGAGAGCGGAAGCCAATGCCGAAGTCGAACGCGCAAAGCAAGACATGCAGGCGCGAATGGAGCAGACGCAGGCATCAATCACTGACGGTGCGTCCTGCGCTGGCAAGATATCTGTCGCAGAGGACAAACTATTTGCCATCCGTGCTCGCGTCGCGCAGATCGATGCGTTGATGATTGGGTGTTCTTCATTTCCACCTTCTCCCGATCTCGAAGCCGAACGGGCCCTCTTGCAGGCTCTCGCGGGTCCGGAAGAACAGGCAATCAAGTCAGACTCTTCTTTAAACGCACGCCTAACTCGCGCACAAAACTCACGCAACATTTTCGAAGCTACTCTCCGTGCAGCCAGTGAACGTCGCTCTGACAGGCTCGAAGAATTTAGTATCGAGAATGTCAAGGCAGATGCGAAATGGCGAAAGGCCGAAATGGATCGGGTCCGGGCGGAAGCTGAGAGGGACGCTTTCAAAGAATCCTTCCGTTCGCAGGCAGAGTTGGTTGTGACTCTGCTTGGGACGATCGGACGGTGTACCGTCGTCCTCGGGGAGGCTTCGCGTATTTTGAAGACCGCAATGGAGGAGGGGAAGGATGGGATTGAGGGTGCTGTGAAGGCCATTGCAACATCGTTGAGTGACGCTGCAGGGAAAAACGACGACACGCTTGCTGCTTTAGTTGGACAGACCACGGCGATGTACGCTGCTCGTGGTGACGGCATCTCCATCGATGGTGTTGCCAACCAGTCCGCTTTACAAACGTTCATTCGCGTCGCCTCAAACTCAGTCTTGAAGCCTACTGCCAAGTCTTCGAGACGGCCATCATATAACAACATTGCATCACCACGAAGAGCGCATAAATCCCCGCGCAAGTCATTGCGTTCTAGCGTCGGCCAGCCGTACCGTCGAGCTTCTGATAAGGAAAAGAAGGTCGTCCAATGGAGGGACGAAGCAGGGAAAGGGGACCTGGACGATGCGGGGCAGAAAGAGAATCCACGGATAATCTCCATCATTTCGAGTGATAGCGCAGAGAGTATTGGTCGCAGTCACTCAGTTGCAGGTTCAGAGAGCGAGTGGGAGGACGAACGAACTGATGACAGCTTTAACCTTAGTTTTGTCACCGTTCCTAACGCAGGGCCATCCTCTTTGCCTTCCTCGTCCAGACTGTCCTCGAGTCTGCGATCCGGTACTTGTAGGCGCCCTAGGCCAAGTCGCCTTGACCCTGGGTTCCTCAAAACAAAAGGCGCGACGTCACTTGGATGTCTGCAAGAAACGGAGGAAAATGGTTCACCCGTCAGGCTAGTAGCACCGCTTTCTGAGAGAAGCATGAACCATCCTGCGAGGAACGACGACGACGCTTCCGCCCTGTATATCCCCAAGAAAGGCGACCGCGGTGACAGTCCCCCTCGTCGCCTTCCCACATCTACCGCACGCCTTGGTCCATCTTCCACTAAGGGTACGCGCAGACGGTCAAATGTCGGTCCATTGCGTAATGAGAGAACGCGTCGAAGGTCAAGTATGATCCCAGAGCCATCGCCAATCGCGGATGAAATTCCGGAGACCGGCGGTCCACGACGTGTGGAGACCTTTGGCCGATCACCTGCAAAGCGACCCAAGAGACTTTCGTTGCTGGGAAACACGTCGAGGTCTTTGAGAGTCAAGGGACCACACGTGCTGTCTGGCATGGCTACATTAGCTGTTCCGGGAGCAGATCCAAATTCCAGCATCGGCGCAGATACAAACACGAAACTTGTTCATTCAAGGCCATCATGGCGTTAAATACCACTTTGCGCGATGGTATGCTTGTACCCCTATCACGGATCAAGGGCAGAGCTCTTGCATCGTACCATGTGTATCCTTTTGTTGTCATTCGCCCATCATTATCGTTTTTGTTTATACCCCCATGTCTCCACTTTCTATTTGATGAACGGAGGGAACGATCTGTTTTCTGAAGCTTCCATCTCCCACATGCTAGCTGTTGTTATCCTAGATCTATGCACGTTGTTATGTATCGCCGTCGTTGATGTGCAATCATTTTTGAAGACACTGCCATTAAAATGATGCGGGGCATTCACGTGGATTAAGATGAAGGGCGAAAAGTGTACAAGGTCAAATTATACGTTTTACCTCGAAGAATGACTGGTGATTCTGTCAATAATGCGAGTACTGAGGTATTCGTGGGACTTGCCTTTAGATAGTACACCTGCCATGCAACGACTGAAAAGAGGACCACAGCTTGCAGGACCGACCACCATTTGACACGGTCATTGGTTGACTCGGCAGTGTCACGGTGCCGCTTCTCGCGCACGACAATGTACTCCTGTTCGTCCTTGACCGCTAGGAGTCCGATTGCTAACGAGCGGATTTCGCGCTCGACAGGTGCAACGATATCCTCTACCACGATGACTATAGTCAACAAGGATAAAGGGATGCAGAGTAGACCAACCATCTTCCGAGATGTATATGATACCGTGAACATTAAAACTATATTGTGCATTAGCAATGGGTCTAGGCACCCTCGAGAACAGTGCGCATACCTGACTTCCTTGTCCGCCATTGTACTCATCTGGTTAGAAAAGCAATACTCATACCGACCGTCCTTCTCTGCTGTTATTGAGGTTGAGCCGGTGCTGTATCTAATGTGCTTTGTCAACATGCTTCCTTCTGGGTCTGCGAGCTGCAAAAGGGTGGATGAGGATGGCAAAGACGGAATGCAGGCAAGTCGTACCCAGAAGTCGATGTCAAGGTGACCACCCTCTCCAACTTGGTACGTGACAGTCATCTGCGATGGCCAATTAGAAGAGGCGAGGCAAAGTGAAGTAATGCGCACCTGGTCATGTTCGTGAAGGTCTTCGAAGAAACACTCCTTCGTCGATGCCGGTATGAGAATCTTGTGAGCGAGGACGAGAGCAGGAGAAAGCGCGAGCAGCGAAATACACAAGAAGGCAAGTTGTCGTCGCGACATTGGGATATGGTATGGCTTGGAGCCCGTGTTGCGAGTTACTGTGGCGCAACATTTCCGTTTTGGGTGAAGGTGAAGACCCCGGAGACAGGTGGGTAATTTTGCGATAACTCGGGACTTATAGCAAATCGCGAAAAAGCGCCAGTGATCGTGATAATTTCATTCCTCTTTCCTCCTTCGCTAACAGATCTCCGCAACTTCTGCCCTTCCCCACCTTTGCCATGGCAAATTTGAATGATCCTCTTGCACCAAAGGTTAGTTCTCAGAACCATTGCATCGCAAGTCCTTGTCAGCCCAAGACCCATCGAGGCAATCGCGCCACTCATTTCACGAGACAAACAATCTAATGCTGATCTGACTCGGATTACAGCAGGAAGAAGAGACTGATGCTCATTTCGAGCCAGTCATCAGGCTCACGGAGCAAGTAGAAACAAAGACTCATGAAGAGGACGAAGACGTCCTCTTCAAAATGTAAGCGGGCTCCGGTTATTCCTTCCTTCGGTGATTGAACAGTCGTCGATATGATACCTTGCGCAACTTTAGGCGCGCAAAGCTTTTCAGATTTGACACCGTTGGCAATGAATGGAAAGAACGGGGCACGGGCGATGCTCGTCTGCTTCAGCACAGAGTGACAAAGAAAGTCCGTTTGGTCATGAGACGTGATAAGACCCTCAAAGTCTGCGCCAACCATGCCAGTGAGTGCTCTGTATCACTTCACGTTTTCCACCTCCACTAACAACGCGCTTGAGTCACCTCCGATATGCACCTCCAACCGAATATTGGCTCTGACAGGAGCTGGGTGTGGAAGGTTGCTGCCGACTATGCAGAATCCCCACCTACATCTGAGACCCTCGCAATTCGTTTTGCGAATTCGGAAAGTAAGCGGGGAAATTTTCGCGCAGTTAGTCTTACTAAGGTTGCTTTGTAGACGCGAAGGATTTTAAGAAAATGTTTGAGAAGGCTCAGATAATCAATGCAGGTGGTACCCCTCCAGAAGATAATGAGGAAGTAAAAGAAGAAGAGGTGGAGGAGAAGGTGGAGGAGAAGGTGGCGGAGAAAGCGGAGGAGGATACTGAGAAGGCAAAGGAAGTTGCCTCGGAAGAGAAGAAAGAAGAGTGACCATCAGTGATTCAACATCCGGCACGTGAGGTCGCCTTAAACGTCTTCTGCAGCATTCCCGATGCCCATAGTCTTCATGAGTACGCATTGTCTACGGGGATGGTTTCGCTCCACCGTCTGCTTTTCATTTTACCATCCGTTCCTGTTCTTCAACTCACGATAATGTAGACCACCTTGTTCCACATTTACCTACAATTGTCATGAAATACCAGAGTGATTGTTGCCCATGGTTCTACCATTAGACCCCTTGTCACCCAAGTCCCTCCGAGTCGAGGGGTACGGCACCGTCATGATGTTAACTTCGCGAAGGACCAGCGGGGTGGGAGGGGGGGGGGTACGTTCGGAGACAACTTACACTGGTTGCCTTGGTACCAGCTGCTCCTCATTGGCCCATGCTGCCCAAAAAGCTGGGCCCTCCCCGCGTGACCAATACATCGCCTGCTTCTTACCGAGCACGACCTCCTCGTCAACGAGCACATAACGAACGGTCTAGTAGACATCAGTGTCAAGATAATGCGAACGGTACCACAACCATACCGATCCCCTTAGCAACACATCAGATCGATTGGAAAGAGAGGATGACGGTCTACCAATACTCACGGAACTTCATACATCGGTTCCAGAAGTAGTGCTTCCTAACCAATACGTTAGATCTTGTACAAGTATCATACGTACAAGCATTGTAGACTGACCATGATCCCCCTGAGGCCTCTGGCACCACCGCCCCTCTCGGAAGCCTTGCGACATATCTGGTCGAGGGCCGCGCTCGTAAAGCGAATTTCCACGCCTGAGTAACCAAACAATGCCGTGTATTGCGAGACAAGGGAACCACGAACGTCAGTAAGGATCCGTCGTAGATCAGGGATGGTAAGGGGGGTAAGGGTAGTTATAGAAGGTAGACGCGATATGAATTCGGGGATGAAACTGTATATTGGTGAGGTGAAGAAAGTGGGAAACAAGAAGCGAGTTTACCCATATTTGACGAGATCTGTGGGCGCCAAGTCAGTGGAGATAGCATTTGGAGAAGGAGACTTACCTGAAGGCTCTACTAAATCGAGAATGTTGTGCGACGATCTCCGGTTGGGGGTGAAGAATGGCAGAAATCCTCCACTTTCTGTTTCGTCGTCCCTAGGCGCTAAAGTAGCGGTAAAGCCGATAGACTAACCAGTGTTGGTGAGATCTCTGTCATTGGTAGTCGCGTGGAGTACTGATCACATACACCTTTCGCCACCCTTCGCTTCACCAGTGTGTCCAGACCAACAAATGCGCCGCTCAATATGAACAGAACATTCGACGTGTCGATATTATAAGCGTCTGGTCGCGCTGTCCACGAATCAGTGAATACATCAATCAAGATAAAGGAAGACAAGATACCACTCACGTGGAGCTGGACTCTGTCCTCTTGTCCCAGGCCTCGACCGTCCCTCTCCGGCTGCGCTCGGAGGAGGTTCAAGTCCAGATGATTTGCCCTGAACAGTGACCACCGACCCTTCCATCATGCGTAATAAAGCCTGCTGTACACCTTCCCCGCCGACGTCGCGGGAACCTTCCATACCTGTACTATTTGCTTTGCGAGCAATCTTGTCAACTTCGTCAATATAAACTATGCCAGTGCTGTGTTAAACGAGTAAGATGCACAACAAGTGGGCGGGACAGCCTGATGGTACCTGGCTCGGGCAGCATCCCAGTTGGCTGCCTGTAGCTGCATAAAATCTCTGTTACTATGAGGTGGTCGTCGATGATCCACAATACCCACCAGTCGCTGGATTGCCATTTCTACATCTTCTCCTACATCTGATGTGAAGTTAGCGGGGAACCCGATCTCTGTAACTTGCAAACTAACATCCCGCCTGGCATAATAATTTTTAGGATGTCACAAGTACAAGGAATGCAACACGGACTTGTGTAAATGACGTTGCATCGCTAACAGAGAATGGGACATCGAGTACTCTCGCCAATGTACGTGCCAGAAGCGTCTTGCCTGGTCATATGGATCGATACGTTGCACTAGTCGATGTATGATGGTCTTACCCGATCCTGTTGGCCCTCTGTAAAACTGACTCAGTAACTCTTGCTTCATTGCAAAATATTCATTTCCTTCACATTACCAAGACATTGCTCTTCTCGAACAGGGGGTATGTATGCCGATGCTGCAAGGGCAAATGCGGCGGGGCAAGCCGTTGAGGATGTGGATGTATTTGCGCTGATGTGACACCCAACCGGGCTATCACACGCTCTTTAGGGCTACGTGTGCTATGCCTGCATTGTCAGGACACACCATCTGAGGGATTGGCTACGTTCCAGCCCTGCGCGTCCGGCTGATCCTCGGAAGCAGCGAGGTTGGCGCGCACTCGGTTGTAATGGTTGAACACACTGCGGCTCGATCAACCTGGCTGCCAAAATCTAGTAGGCGGAAACACGCACGCAACGGAGAGGACCTTCTTCCCATTCTCCTGTCCGATCACGAATTCATCGAGGTATTTTACGAGCTACACCGTGAACAGTGAGCCGTATCCTTCCCAGAATACTAGAGGGGGAGCACCTGTCTCGGAGTTGCGAGGCCCGCTGAGCGCACGAGGGGGTGGTCATCTAGCTCCTCTCGTGGGACATAGTCATATGACTGCGCCTGTGTCCGGAGATGACGTGCGAGAGGTTGAAAAGAACGAACACGTCGTGCTAGTTGGGTTCCAGATATCGATATCATTCAATGTAGTAGTGGAGTCGACAACGATGCAGTCGCTTATGAGTCAGGTTCAAGTCTTCACCGCCACCAATTGTACTATTCCCTTCTCTCCACCCATTATGACTAGTCACCAATCCCCCTCGGCCGCGTACAATAGAGAGTGGGAGGATGGATATCATGGTTCGCATGCCACAGATGACTACAGGAAATCCCCGTCAAGTCGTGCAGGCGATCACGGCCCCGACGACCATTCAAAACATCGGTACATTCGGGAGACTGAAGATGCGGATGACCATTCAAGGCGTAGAAAGGACCGGAGCACAGGCGGTTACGGAGAGGACGACCACAGGGAAAAGAAGTGAGTCCCCCTGCTCTAACCACTCAGCTCAGCTCACTGCCATTCAGACGAAAGCGTGACAAGTCAGAGGAACGAAGAGCCAGAAAGGCAGAGAAGAAGAGAATAAGGGAAGAGGAAGAGGTTCGTCGTGTCGCTGAGCTCAGCGTTTACAGCGCAACGGACAACCCGTTCCACGATATCCATCTTGGACAACAATTCCGTTGGCACAAGAAGACTGAGAAAGAAAGGAAGCAGGGATTGTCCCTAGCGGAAGCACAGCGCAGGGATGCTATTCGAAAACAGGAGGCAAAAGAGGAGTTGGAGCGGCTGAATAGGAGGAGAGCAGCCAGGGAGGTGGAGCACAGACTGCGGGAGGAGGAAGAAATCAAGATGCAGAGATTAGCTGAATCCGCTCAAATGTCTGAGTGGATAGCCAAGGACGGCGAATTTCAACTCCAGCAAGAACGTGCTCGTGCAGCGATTCGCATCAAAGAGAAGAGAGCAAAGGCCGTTGATTTTTTGGCGCTCAATCTTCGCTATGTACACCCTGTGAAAGATGAGGAAGAGGTCGACGCAGGCCTCGAAATCGATCTCGATGAACCCTACAACATTTTTGATGTGCGTTTCTTTTCTTGGACACGGATTGTGATCAGCTAAGCTCATCTGAACCACAGAATTTGTCACCGGACCAAGTGGAAGAACTACACGACGACATCGAACGTTACATTTCCCTCGAGGACTCTGACATCAACATCGACTTTTGGACTGTGCGACGAGACTCACTTTTTTTCTCATTGTCTAGACTGACTTATTTCTCCCAGAACATGATGGTCGTCTGCAAGGATCGTCTAGAAAGAAACAAAGATAGTCAACGTATGGGTGAAGCCGCTGCCGCAGTGGAGGCGGACATAAATGTGCTTCTTTCTGGCAAGAGCTATGAACACCTTGCCGCGCTGCAGAAGCAAATCCAAGCCAAGCTCGCCAGTGGGGAACCTGTTGACACGGATTATTGGGAAGGTTTACTAAAGAAATTACTCGTCTGGAAAGCCAAGGTACTTTCAGGTTTTGATGACGTCGGATTTATCGTTTACATGACTTCCAGGCTAAGCTCAAGAGTTTGCATGAAGTTGTTGTTCGCAATCGATTGGAGCAGCTCCGGAAACGCCAACGAGATGAAGCGTTGCAGGCGCAGGAAGAGCTATTGGCGGGTGTTGCTCAGTCAGCCGTGCGGGGCATAGCGGACGCCCGTGTTGTTGTGTCTGCCAGTGCTCAAGGCGAACCCGAGGTTGCTGCAGAACGCATCGAGCCTTATTATCGTTCCATGAGCCCATCCCTCATTGATATTACCAAGCTTCGACCCGACGAACGCGAGTTTGATATTGTGACCGAAAGGGACGAGACGCGAACATTGGTCAGCTATTTACAACATGGTGGTCTTTATTTTTCCTGATTTTTTCGTCCAGCTGGAACAACGTCACGCAGTTGCTGCGTCTCGCTACGTGCCAAAAACTACCCAGGCTGTCCCACAGGTGGAGGAGCCCGAAGTCGCGAGTGGTGCCGATGTCGCCTCTGAGGCTTTATATAGGGCAGAAGCAGAAAGAGAACTTGATGAGGAAGAGGAACTATTCAATCTCGAGGAGGATATTGCCCAACCCACATCTTACAACTGGGAAGATAAATACCGCCCACGGAAGCCACGATACTTCAACCGTGTGCACACCGGATATGAGTGGAACAAGTATAATCAAACCCACTATGAGTACATGTTTTTGATCTATGACATCGCTGTCGTATACTGATTTTTCGTCTCATAGTGTGGATAACCCTCCGCCGAAAGTTGTGCAAGGTTACAAGGCATGCACCTGTTCCCGAGATGATAGTTTAGTTCTAATGTCGCCCGCCTTCTAGTTCAACATTTTCTACCCGGACCTGATCGACAAATCGAAGGCACCCACCTACAAAATCGTGAAGGAGCCGGGCAATGAGGACACAGTACTGTTGTACTTCAGTGCAGGACCTCCTTACGAAGACATTGCATTTAGAATTGTGAATCGAGAATGGGAGTTTTCTCATAAACGGTGAGAGACGCGCAATCTACCCAAATTCTGTTTATCGCAACGCTGACCCTTTGCTAGTGGGTTTCGAAGTAGCTTTGACAGAGGATGCTTATCTCTCTGGTTCAATTTCCGCCGTAATGTGAGTATTCTTGTCTTTTCCTATGCGGAATGCTAACACTTCCCCAGTTCTATCGCAAGTAAATTCTATCGAGCCTTGTAATTGGCTAGGCACATGTATCATATATCATTCCTACGCTTCACAATGTAATGTCGCCTTTTTACTGTGCTTTTGCGGTGCTCACAATGTCAAATGAAACACCGATTTCGCACCAAGTATTGGTCACCAAGGAACATTAGCGGAAACCCCCGGATTGCCTTTTCTAGATCCAAAGGATGTCGAAAGCAAACGTGATTATCATCGCGCATTTCTCCCTGCTTTGTTCATCTTATCAACGGTCACCACGCCTCCCACTTCTGCACGTTGTCGACTGATGTCCACAGCGAATTTCTTTCTTTGTTGTGGCGGGTAGTGGACCACCCGCATTGTCTGACAGACCTCCTTAGACGCCACTGACGTCAAAGCGCGGACTGAGGTTTGTGGAACGCTCTGTGCTGTGTACACAACGTCAAGCGGTTGTTATCTTGAGGATGTGGAGAAGTACAAAAGGCTCCAGGAATTCTTGTCTTCCTCACATTCCAACCACTATTCTTTATCTCGCTGTTATTCTCATGATCTCTGCACTACAATCTTCGACAGGTACGAAGGAGACGAGTCATTTGGATCTCGTTCTCAAACCCCCGAAGGCGGATTTTAGCGCATGCCACTTGGTGCACTCACCAGACCCTTCCACACGCACTGCGTGCAACTTGTTGACCGACATATCCAACATCGTCCCCCGCTCGACTCCTACTACTTCGGCCAATGCTACATCCGTGGATGACTTGTCGTCCCTCTTGTCACGTTCCATTCCCACAATTCACTTTGGCCGCGTGGCTCCAGTGGATCGCCACGACACGGACGCATGGACCCAGGAACGGAAATTGCATGACACCAAGCTCAGTGCTGTGACGCCTTCGTCCGCTCTTGGCTCCAACGGTATTGTTCAAGACGACTACTTTCCCGTCGACGTGGCTGGGAATTGTTTCATTCTAATGGAACTTCAAACCGAAGGGCTTCGGGCCGTAGAGCAATTTCCCAATGCCGCCCGACCCCGCAACGACACTGCTGTCCGCGCTCACAACTGGATATCCCTCGTCGCACCAAGCCCGGGCGTCTCACCCATTCGGCCCAACATCACCATCGGCCCGTACTGGCGTGACGATCTTTCTGAGGGTAGACGCCGAGTTGGCGAGATTCTCGTCCGTTGTGGAGTCATCAGTGTCTCAGCAATGTTACCAATTGAATCCACTGTTGTAGGATGCGGTGATACCTCTGGCGCCCATCCTGTCGGCGCGCCCGTGACCCCTAGTGTGACTGCCGAACTGCCCTTTGGTGAAAACGACGGTCCCCCAGTCACAGCTTTGGCCGATTGGACCTCCGAATGGGTGCATACGCTTGTCATTCAACCTTATCTTCAGGGAGGCTTCCGTTTCCAGTACGTCATACGAGTCCTAGACCCTTCAGATCTGACTTTTTATATGATTCAGATTTCAAGGGAAGCCGACTAGAGCCTCCACTTCAGTTGCGTTACGGATACGCCGAGTGCTTAGTGGTGTGGAAAACCCAGTGCAAGTCGCCATCTACGCCATCTGGTTCATTGTTACTCTCGCGGGGAACGGTGCGCACGGCAATGCACCTTTCCTATCCGTTCCCATTTTTCGATACCTCCACCACAACGGTACCTTTTTTGCCGAAGATTTCATGTTTCGCACTTTTGTTACTTGTGCCATGATTGGCGACAAAACGGTCAACGACACCACGCTCTCCACAAATGCTTGGTGGGTCGTTTTCCGTAACACACGGCGCATGCACCGCTGACCGGGGTTTCAGGAACCGCTTGACCCGTATCCCTCAGGTTATTCTCAACGCAACGGAGAAACACGCCCTGAGCTGCCTCAAGTGGAATGCAGTGATGACCCGGATCCAGTGGCAGGATACTATTATCTATCTCCGATCCTGCATCAAGATGGGCTCGGCCTTTGATCCCTTCGCTTATGATGGAAACTCTCCATCAGGTATAATGGCTCGTTACCTCGATGAACTGATTAACCTCAGCTACGAGGACGAGACTTATACATCTCAGCAGGAGGTATTTGCAGTGGAGATTCACGCACCACAGCCAATCCGGCCATTCACACGTTGGGAGGTCTTCGACACTGTAGAATGGCGCCCTGAGGATGATCCTGTAGTCAACCAGAAGCCACGAACAATTGGTATCGCCCCTGGCGCTGACCAAAACTCAAGCACCCCCAAGGGTGGGACGACGGCGAAGGATTTACTTGACTCAATTCTTGGGTCCAGCAATATTCCTGACCTTGCCCATCTCGCGCAACCCGCAGGCACGTCCTTCTGTGGTTCATTTGGTATCATTAGAGCTCGTCTCGCTTATACCATCAAAATCGCTGGTGCATGCCAAGGCGTTTCTTGGGTTCCTTCTCATGGCTAGCCTTTATATGCCCGTCAAGCCCGGTTCCCACCCAGCACTACCTATGCAAGGTTTTATCCTCACTGGTAATCATTATAGTCAGAGGAGATGAGCCAGGTGGATGATTTCAAAGTAGACCAGAGGCAGTCCACCTCACGTGTACTAGGCGGTCACTTTGGTTCGCTGCATTGAATGGGCCCGGTATGAATCTTTGGCCTGGCTTCCCGGTCGCCTAATTGATCTTCACACCATGCCACTACTCTTGTCTCCCAATTACGCCGCATGTCAAGAATACCCGCTGTATAGTTTGGTCATCTCTCGTCTAACATGACTTTCGTATTTTGCCTTCGGATATTTTTCAGTTTACTTGCCATATGGCTGAGCTTAGTCATAAGATCGCTCATCCTGTACTTAGCACTCCACTTGGCGGACCAGTGGCATCTCAATCTTTGTTTTCACTCGCACAACGACCCGACATACATGTCCGACGCGACTAACCTTACTTCAAAGATGGACGTTGACGAGGCCGCCATCGATGAAGGTCTCTATTCTCGCCAGCTGTAAGCATTTTGAGTTATCACCACCATCGCGCCGCTCAATCGCTCGTCCGATATCGCTCACAATTCAGATACGTACTCGGCCATGAAGGTAGAGTGCTAGAAAGCTCTTGGGTTAGATGTCACTGACCCGCTTCCCAAGCGATGAAGAAGATGGCTACTTCGAATGTACTGATCGTCGGACTTCAGGGCTTGGGTGCTGAGATCGGTACGGCATAAATACCCTGCGAGAGGCTCATGCTGACACGTGCGACGCATATACTCAAGCTAAGAATGTATGCCTGGCTGGTGTCAAGTCAGTTACATTGTACGATCCCGAACCTGTTTCCCTCCAAGATCTGAGCACGCAGGTGCGTATCATTCATTTATGGACAGACGCCATTAATTACATGGTCTTGGTCAGTACTTTCTTCGCGAAGAGGACATTGGAAAGCCACGCGCAACAGCCATGCTTCCTCGTATCTCTGAGCTCAATGCCTACGTACCAGTGCGTAATTTGGGGGGAAAGGCGGGCCAAGAGATAACTGTGGATCTCATTCAACCATTCCAAGTATGCGTGTGGTCGTTCGTCAATTGCGCGAGTTCTAACGACCCTTAGGCTGTTGTGCTCTGCAATGCGTCTTACAAGAAACAGCTGGAAATAAATGACTGGACACATCAACACGGTGTTCACTTTATCGCTGCAGAAACGCGAGGTCTTTTCGGGTATGTTCCAAGCTGTCTACCATTCGAAAATCTTCACAGATGACTTGAAGCTCCGTGTTTAACGACTTCGGACCCAAGTTCACCTGCGTGGATCCCACTGGCGAGCAACCGTTGACCGGAATGATCGTATCAGTGGCGAAGGTGACATTCGGTATTTCATCCGGCACAATTCTGTCGCAAAGCTTATGAAAAATATAGGACGAGGAAGGCTTAGTGACTTGTCTTGATGAGGCACGCCACGGCCTTGAGGACGGCGATTTCGTGACCTTCACAGAAGTACAAGGCATGGAAGAGTTAAATAATTGCAAGCCCCGAAAAGTATCTGTGAAGGGACCCTATACGTTTACCATCGGCGATACTTCTTCCTTTGGTGACTACATTCGAGGTGGTATTTTCAACCAGGTCAAGATGCCCAAGATCCTTGAATTCGTGAGTCTTAGATATCCTCTCTTACAGGATAAATCAAACCTTCACGGCAGAAATCATTGCGAGAATCATTGCATGCACCCGATTTCTTCATCACAGACTTCGCCAAGTTTGACCGTCCCTCCACACTCCATGTTGGTTTCCAAGCTCTTTCAGAATACAGAGAGCGGCACGGTCGTCTTCCCCGCCCACGGAATGACGAAGATGCGAAGCAATTCGTCCCGCTTGCGAAGAAGTTGGATAGTGATGCCGACGAAAAGGTTCTGGAGGAGCTCGCGTACCAGGCGACGGGCGATATCTCTCCTATCACAGCCGTCATCGGTGGGTTTGTAGCCCAGGAAGTTCTTAAAGCATGTTCCTCCAAATTTCATCCCATGGTTCAGCATCTCTACTTCGATTCGCTTGAGGCATTACCTTCGGCCCTTCCTACCGAGGATGACTGTAGACCTATCGGCAGCCGGTATGATGGTCAAATAGCTGTCTTTGGAAAATCTTTCCAGGGCAAGATTGCAAATCATCGCCAGTTCCTTGTTGGTGCCGGGGCTATTGGATGTGAGATGTTGAAGAACTGGAGCATGATGGGCCTTGCAACCGGCCCCCACGCGGCGATCCATGTTACCGATCTTGATACCATCGAGAAGAGTAACTTAAACAGACAATTCCTCTTTCGCGCAAAAGACCTTGGGAAATTCAAGTCAGAGGTTGCTGCTGCTGCTGTTACGGACATGAACCCTGCGCTGAAAGGCCACATACTATGCAAGCAAGAACCGGTTGGGCAAGCCACAGAGAGTAAGTTGCCCGGAAATCCCCAATACATTTGGTGTCCTTAAATGTTAATAGATGTATTTGACGACGACTTTTTTTCATCGCTCGACGGCGTCACCAATGCATTGGACAACGTCGCGGCTCGTAAGATCATGTTTCCGTGACCTCCATTCGTGCTGACGTTGATTACAGGTGTGTACATGGACCAACGCTGTATCCTATATGAAAAACCCCTACTGGAGTCCGGGACCATGGGAACGAAAGGCAACGTCCAGGTTGTTATTCCCCACCTCACAGAATCCTATTCGTCATCACAGGACCCACCGGAAAAGCAAACGCTATCCTGTACTGTCAAGAACTTCCCTAATGCCATCACTCACACCATAGAGTGGAGCAGACAAGAGTTTGACGCCATGTTTGTCAAGCCCGTAGAGTCTGTCAATCAATATCTTTCAGAGTCCAGCTACTTGGAGAACTCCCTCAAGTACTCCGGTCAGCAACATGATCACGTCGAGCAAATAGTTTCCTATCTGGTGACTAATAAGCCACTGACTTTCGAGGAATGCATTGTCTGGGCTCGCCTCCAGTTTGAAGAGAAGTTTAACAACGCCATTCGACAACTGCTGCATAGCTTGCCCAAGGATCATCTAACAAGCACAGGACAGCCCTTCTGGAGTGGCCCCAAACGAGCTCCTGACCCGCTTATTTTCAACTCGGCAGACGTAAGTCCCTGAATGATGTGATTTGAAAAGTTACTGACCTATAGGCTCTAGCCAACTCACTTGGCCTTTATCATTGCTGCTGCAAATCTCCATGCCTATAACTATGGACTCAGGGGTGAAACCGATCCTGTGATCTTCAAGAAGGTCGCGGACTCGGTCATAGTTCCTGAATTCTCTCCAAAGAGTGGAGTGAAGATCCAGATCAACGAGAACGATCCAGTCAACCAAAATGCAACTGGTGAGATTGGCCAGTGCATGTAAACTTCTTTGTCACTGATGCTGAACGTAGATCCGGATGATATAAGTGAACTTATCAAGAAGTTGCCTCCTCCATCCTCCCTCGCCGGTTATCGTCTTACTCCGGTCGAATTCGAGAAAGATGACGACACAAACCATCACATAGACTTCATCACTGCTGCTTCCAATCTGCGTGCAATGAACTACAACATTCCCATCGCCGATCGTCACAACACGAAGCAGATTGCTGGAAAGATCATTCCTGCTATCGCTACAACTACTGCCCTTGTCGTCGGGTTGGTGTGCTTGGAGCTCTATAAAGTACGTGTTTCTTATGCTGTTAGCGTACTTTGGGTCATCCACTGATATCGAATTAGATCATCGATGGCAAGAACAAACTCGAGGAATACAAGAACGGATTTGTGAACCTCGCTCTGCCTTTCTTCGGGTTTTCGGAGCCTATTGCGGCGGCGAAGAGAAAGTTTGGTGACACGGAATGGACTCTGTGGGACCGCCTGGAGTTCAAGAACGATCCCACTCTGAAGGAGTTTGTCGCATGGTTCAAGAGCAACCACAATCTCGATGTCAGCATGGTGAGCCAAGGTGTGAGCATGTTATGGAGTTCCTTCACAGACAGGAAGAAGGCTCGTGTCCACTCTTCAGGGGTTTGTGACTAGTCCAGTTGACGCCTTTTCAGAGTGCGGAGAGATTACCGATGAAATTCACTAAACTAGTGGAACACGTGAGCAAGAAGCCCATCCTACCTCATGTCAAGCATCTGCTGGTTGAAGTTATGCTGATGGACGAAGAAGGGGAGGATGTTGAAGTAAGTCACGACATCCCTTTAGGTTCAAGCCGGGGTCAACCTTTACCGCAGGTGCCATTCGTGTTAGTGCATATTTGATGGAGCGCAGACAAGGGAGGTGCATGACCGCATGTAATGTAATAGAACGAGGACCACGCAACGAGTTGATCAAATCAAGTCGTTCAAGAGTTAGAACCTGGTGCTCTACAGTTTCAACAACTTGGCAGGAACCTAACCCAGATTTCGCGAGAAAGCACATGTTTTGGGCATCGAGAAGTTGAAGTACTTTGATCTAAGTACCGTACTAGCTCTTTCCCCGGAGGTATATAACTACTTACCCATGAAGGCGCACGCGGAACGAATGAGAAGGTGAGGCTGCACTATTCGAAAGCAATCACAATCCGGAGGACGGGCTGCAGGAAGGTGCCAATCGGCGAAGAACCGAAAGCGGCTATGTAGCAGCGGAGGGATGAATGGGAATGGTAGAAAGAGGAGCTAAATATTTTTGTAATGCGACGAGTTGATTTTCTGCATGTTTTTGTAGTTTCGTGATACGTGTTCAAAGGGAAAAACATAGCAAGAAACAACGGAGACGAAAGGCGCGAAACTAAGTCGTCAAAAGGATGATTAGGTTAACGGCGTGAGAGTACTGAACGAGAATTTGATACATCGACGATGAAAACAGCGAACCAGATGACCGCGAACGTTCAATCCATGAACAGCGATATGGGGCAGGGAGATAGTCCGAGGATATCAACCTTCCTCCGAGCGACGACTGGGTCGGTCCGGGAGTGAGCGGCGACCTGCATAAATAGCGTTCACGCGGGTGAGATGTGAAACAAGTGGATGGTCCCTGAGACGGGATGGATATGTCTTCATGGCGAAGGGACCCGGAGTTGTATAAAACAGTGCTGGAGACGAGAGAAATCCAGTATTCACAAGCCTCAAAAGAACGGGCATGCATGAGTTAGAGAGCGGAAATTAGGGCACCGTACGCAACATCAGGTGCAGCATTTATGATGGCGAAACGAAGCTGAGATGAAGTGAAATCTATGTGCGAAGATCGACCAGCCATGGTTGGAAAGTGAGCGGGAAATTCTTCAGGCTCGTATCCAAGTTGATCGATAATTCAATGGCGGAGGGTGAGGAGCAAGCGACTGTCTAGATGTGACACAACCATACTGGTGCAGTGGAGTCCAGGAGGCCGTTGGTTGAGGGTGGCACCCAGTTCCATCAGATGACAAGCGGATACCACTGCACATATAGTCAAATCCTCCAAGGGAGTATCCGCGGACATGATTAGGGCCTGCGTAGTAGTCGGAGGTGCATACAGGGTAAGGATGCTGCACCACGGAAGGACAGCTCATAGGGCCCCAATAGGTGTACCGTGGGATGGGAAGAGTGTTCGCCGTGTAATCACCCTCTTGGTAGTGCCCGAATGGAGCGTATGGCGGACCAGTGGTGGGCCAAGGATGATAAATCGTCGGAACGGTACCGACATAGTGCGGAGTAAGAGAGGACTGAACCGGCAGATACATGGGGTCGGTACGACCGCTTGGGCGGCATATTGGCTCATCGCCAGCGGGACTCCACTTGGCAGGCGGCGGTAAGCTGATACTGCTCTGGAGGGGTAACATACGATGATGTACCAGAACTCCATCTTGGAAATCGTTGCGAAGATCAGAGCCATGACCACCCGAGGAACCTCCATTGCTAACTTGGCGCCTAGGCAAATACTCTTCCCTGAGAGGGCCATTCTCGTCCAAGTCAATGTCGAAAGTCTCGGGTTCATGCGGAGGAGCGGAAAGTCCAAGTTTCTCCCTGAGCCTTTGCTCGACACCAAGGAATACTGGCTCGTTCGTAGAATGGCCTAGCGGGGCCTCCATAATTTCTTGGATGGTTTTTCGAATGATCCCATTGGGGTTGGATGCCGGGCGCGCAATGGGTTGAGGGTAAGTGGTCGTAGTGAGGGACTGATGGTATGAGAGTAGGTGGCTGAGCCACTGGGACCAGTCAGACGAAGAAATCGACAGATCATACGAGAGGATGTCTAGGGCAAAATACTCGAGTTTGTTAAGTAACTGCACGGGGACGTTAGAAATTGTATGCCTGTGGACAATATTAGTAAAGAGAATGCATTGTTGTTAAGACAGGTACTGACCAAGTCTTGTTGGAAAACGTATGATCATCCAGCCACTTATTTGCCAACATGCATCCTAGAACAATCAGCCTGAAGGTAGCAGTACCCTCAAGGGATTCGCCGTCGAGAATGTCGTACGTATCACTGAGTAACTCAACCCTGAAGCGCCGCTCCTTCACATGTTCTGGACCTAACCCAGGTGCACCAAGGTAGACAGGTAACCGCACGATGTACCACACCGCTAACAACATTGCCGATGGCTGGAGAAGCGTTGACATCAACAAGGAATGCACTCGAGCAGCGAGGTACAGCGGCACGGGTTGACGAAGCTGCGGCGCACTGGGAAGTCTAATGACGCTGGTCAACACATCGTCACGTGAACGGAAAATAACGAACTCACGCGTAAGGGGCGATCGTCTGGGGTAGCACTAGCACATTCGTGCAAACCTTCCATACATACGAGACAAGCCATTCAGCCATGGGCTCGGCAAGTTGCTTGTGGATTAAGCTCGCGGTTAAGGGATGATCATTCATGGTGACAACCGGCTCCTCCTTGACCTCGGCGTGTGGATAAGGATGAAGGTGACAGAGTTGAGAGTCACATTTGACTGAAATGGGTAGCTGTAGCTCCTGCGATTTGGAGGGCACGAGAGGGTCGTGGAGAGTTGTGGCATCTGAGGCAGCCACCGCTCGATCAACGTAATCTCCAAAAGGTGTGACTGGTTCGATGGGGCTCGAGCCTATATCGCCATTCATCATGTCGGGGGAGTCGTCTTCTAGAACCGGTGCAAATAGGCCACCATCGTCCTCGAAATACACATCCGGAGCATGAAGCCATGCACGCACACCAGGGACATCTTCCCCGATTAACCCCGGGGGAACAGGAGAAAGACAAGCTCCAAGGTCGCCCGATGCAGTCTCCTGAGTGTGCTCTGGAGTGGTGGACTGGTCGGAGGCAAGAGCATTGCGTGAAGGCATTTCTAAACCACAACTCAGCAACGTCTTTAGGGGCGGAATACACGTTTGCACGCGAGCTCCTTTAATGGCAGGCGCGTCGACCGCGCCAGCCAACCCTCCAGAAAAACCCTGATGATCCCCTTCCTGCCCTGAACCACTCTCCCAGACGTAGCGAGTCTTGGTTCTTCGCCACGAAGGAAGAGAGCTGATCCACTGCTCACGACTACCAAAAGATGGTGGTGGACCTGTTGGAGACAAGGGAAGCGTACGCTTCAGAAGGTGAAAGACCGAAGACTGATGATTCGTGGGGTCTCCAGACTTGTTACGCTTGTGGACAGAGTGCGCGGTAGGGACAGGAGGGACTGGGACTGGCATCTGCAAGTGGAGAAGGAGAGAGGCTGGACTGCCAAGTGCGCGAGCGCAGGGGCAGACCGATCTCTAGAGTAAATAAGCCCGGCTCCTTTGGTGGAAGAGCGAAGGCGGGAACAGTCGTAATATGAGTCGTAAAAAGTAGGGATACGGAAGCTAGAATAGGAGGAGAAAGAGGAGACGGCGGTAGGCTAGTGGCAAACGCGCAGCAAAGGCGTGCCTTTTGATGTGCTTCAAAGGGATGTGGGGAGCCTGGGGAGCGGAGGGCACTGGGAGATGATGCCTTGTACCGCGGGGGAGTCGACGTTGCCGGCGGTGACCTCGTCTAATCTTCTTTGTCGATCCCAACGACAGCGACGATGTCGCAGATGGTGAGCCGAGCCAGAAGAGAGCGCTGCTGGCAAGACTGCGAAGTCGATCCACAGCCAAGACGGACCTGTCCAACCTCGCCCCGATTTTTTGGCTATATACCCTCCTCAAGCAACCGCTATTTGTCATGATTTCCCACGGCATAGATTGGCGACCACGGCTCGTTCTCTGACTCGTCTCTTACGCAGCATCGCAGCAGCCCGCTGCCCCATGACGAACACGCGTGTCCTCTGCCGGCGACGCCGCCGCCGCCATGAACGGAGCCCTATGTGATTCAGACACTCAGTCTTCCCATGCGTGCCCCAATTAGACACTCGGTCAGGTACCGGTTCCTCATCGCTGGCCATCGCCGACCCGCCACGTCGTCTGACTCCTGATCAGCCTTTGATACGGCCAGTCCACCTGCTTATCGATATCGGATCGCGTACGATTTCGTTCTGGCCCACGTTCACAGGATTCCGCCGTACCGGTCCACCAATACTGACTCAGCCAATCTGCGGCTTCCCGCAGCCTCCTGTACATAATACACAATTTATTTACTTATGTTTTCTCTTGTTGAATCCTCAAGCCTTTGACAAACAACCGTTGGATTGTCAACTGACCAGACAAGCAGACTTCGTCACCATGAGTATGGTATTCGCACCTCCTCCGGGAGGTGACATCCAAGACATGGCCAATATACAGCAACTTGGCCTGGATTCCATCACTCTCGGACAACTCAGGGCTATGGTTTCCTCTGCACCCAAGCCCAAGGCAGGCTAATATGTATCTAGTCCACCCGTCGGCTGTTGACCGCGCGCGTGTGTTTCACAGCAATCATTCTATGATTTTCGCTACGATGACGAAGACACGGTAATGAACGAAATCGATGAGTTCTACTCGTACGTAGAAATGCCGCAGGTCGCGGAAAATCTGAAAGCTTGGCAAGGTTCATTTCCTGGAGGTACGTCGGTGAGCTCGACGATACTAGTTCATGGCGATTCTACCTTCTTCCATTAGACTGGACAAGTCCCGAAACTACGGACACACAAAGAAAGACCCATGTAGAGTTGCTCTTAGAAAGCCTCGAGCACCGTGACGCCGAAATCCGATTCACCAACGCGCGTCGCCTCTTTTACGTGCTCCAAGGTTAATTTATTCCTTACCCGTCGCCAGAAGGCTCATTTGCGCCCCATCCCAATCAGGCACGTTCGCGGAAACGACATCGCCAGAGCACCAGCTCCACTGGATTTACGAAAATTGCAAGGTGGTCCGCAGCGCGAATGGCCTGAGTACAATTGTGGAGTCTATGAAGATTGCCAGCCAAAAGCACGATCTACTTTGGTACGGATCTGAATCCGTGTTCCTGCAACTTTTTCATCGAGCCGCACCAGTTCGCTTTCAGACGCAGACGCAGCTCACTTCCAGATCACCGCTGCAGAGAAGGCCGACTTCTTGGAAGAGTTCACTACTGAGATATCAGTCTACCTCGGGATGATGTATCATTTAATTGAAATCTTCAAAGGGCGAGATGATTTTGCGGATGAACTCAGTAAGCCCTGCGCAATCGCACTCAGACCCACAGACTCCAATGCTAAGTACGGCTCCCAGTGAGCATGGATCCACCTTTGCCTGTCTATCTGTTCAACGTCGTATCCGGTCTAAAAGACAAGAGCGCGAAGGGCTATCCGATCAAGAAGGTGATATTCCCCGCTGCACAAGCGACGGTCACTCTTACCATTCGCAGCTCCTCCTAGTCTTGTGGAAGACTTTGCTCGCATGTTGTGGGGGGATCAGAGAATTGGCGCGCGTGAAAACGATCGCACGGGAGCTTGCATCACTACCGCTAGTGCCAGACGAAGGTGAATTCACTTCGTCCAGGCTGCGTCGGTTGATTTAACCACTCTCCTAGCTGTCGCCATAAAATGCACACCATTCGATCTTGAAGCATTTAATCAAGAGACTTCCGTCAAATACCCGACTTTTACACCTCCACCAGTTCCAACCATCCGCTTTACGGAGACTGCCCAGGGGAAATCCACTCTACCCTTCCCCGCAGTGAAACTGGCACAGGCATATTCACCGATTCCAGTTCGCCATCACTATCACCATGATGACCTGGAACGTCAGGCACCGATGCCAGGTAGCTTGAGCCAGGCGTTCCAGCCACAACCCCAAACTACGGGATTTCGCCCGAACCCACAGTCTGCAACGCCTGCACCCTCACCACCACCCTCTCCGAAGCCGAAGAAGCAACAGTATCAGACTGATCAAAATCGACCATTCTTGTTCCCGTTTTCTCGTAGAAGTCGTTTTGGCCCTAGCAGTGTTCGGTTGGTTCCCTTCGCGATTGACGAAGCGGACAAACTCTACAACCGACATATGTACGTAAGTCTCTCACTGTGGCAGATGTGGCGCACGAGGGAAGAGTGCATGACTATAGAGAGCGGATTGGAACATTTGGGGTCGGAAGGTGACACTGAATCCTCTAAGGCAACATCAGAGGTAAGTTTCTCAGCCACTGCTTCGAGGTTGTCGGTTGTCCAATGTCCATCGCAGGAGCCCGAGACTGCCGAGGTGCTGACCGATGTTGCGTTGCTTGATGCCAAAATTGCGGAAGCCGAGGCCGAGGTGGCAAATCTCGAGGCCAAATCTGGCGCGGAGGAACACAAAGCCAGGGAGAGAAAAGAAGATCTCAAGCGCTTGAAAAGAGTTGAAGTGATATATGTAAGCAAAGGCCTGAGTGTTCTACTGGACGCTGATAACCTCAATCATAGAGCTCCGTTCTTCCGGTGTTGTCAGGTTGGGTACTAGTGCTACTCAAATTGTTGTTAGCGACCGTTTCGGCCGGCACAGGCCAACAACAACTCCCCCAGTCTTCTACCTCTTCTGTGTTTCCGCCTGGAGTGGCTTCACGTAGGTCTAACGGTTAATTGGAGGCTCGTGTATCTCAGTTTTTACTTAGCGCCCGAACAACCCCCACTCCCTCCACCAACTCTCGACGACCTAGATGTTACCCGACACCGCGAGATTACGTCCAAAGCAGTCTCTGCTATCTTGCTACTGACATTGAAGTGGTTCAAAGTATCTCGTAAGTGTCTTGCTGGTTCATAGCCAACCAGATATTGAAGTGTGACTAGATGCGATGAAATTTCATCATCTTGGCCAACTCTTACTCGATACGAACTGTTTACTCCTTATATTGAAAATGTTTGGCTTGCAAGAGGTTTCAGCATCGGTTATTTCCAAGGCTGATTCTCCTGATCACAAGTGAGCCCCAGCCATCATCTCGAGATCACCCGAAGTAACCAGCACCAGTTTCTTCCGGTATTGCCAGATCCACCATGCACGTGTCGCCCCACGTATGCAGGAAGAGAGACCTCGTGCAGCTTCCCACTTCGTCTTGCAGTCGAAGTCCTTGCCGAACGGACAGAAACATGAGGAAGAGGTGGAGATGCTCACTGAGTTTTCGTGGCGCAACTTTTTTTCAGCCATTAATTTCGCAAAGATCATGCAAAAGCTGTCGAAGAGTCGGTCGCACCGCATATGGATGTTGGTTCAATACAAGAGTTCAGTGAGTTCAGTGACGTAGAACAAGGGACCGCAGCTGATCCATCCCCTATCCCAGGCTGTACTCAAGCGGGTGCTTCGCGTCCCACATCCGATGTTGCAGCTCCATGTTCTTAAGCTGATCAAGAGTCAGGTGCCTTTCTGCGGTCGTAAATGGCGGCAATGTGAGGGAGAATGTTACGTCCATCCGTCAGGGATTCTGACAACTGGGCAGCAAACATGAAGGTCATTACTTCCATTTACCTCAATTGTAGGCCCGACTTGCGCGATGAATGGCTCACTGGAAATGAGGTTGATGATGTTTCTGACGCTCAGGTACCGTTCCTTGCCTGTCACTTTGCAGTTGGCTCACATTAGAACACAGGCCCAGGAGCAAGCTCTGCGCCATTTGGTCAAGTTTTGTAAGCCGCTCTTCGTACATAGGTAATACCTGGAAATATTGAGCATAGCAATTGATAGACAACACCAAACGGTATGGTGGACAGGCTGCAAATCAACACACTCAAGCCCATCGTCGTTCGGTCAGCATATCCCACAATCTAGAAGGTTTACCTCCCGGCTTGGACCTCGGAAATATGATTCGTCCTCTCGGGACCCCGAATGTTGTGGAAGCCGACGTTTTTCCGCCCCCCCGCTCACAAGCTCCAGATCCATCGATTTTCTTACCTTACACCACGGAAGATCTTGCCTTCGAGGACGAGTATGAAGATTACTTGTCCGATTTAGGCTGGTCAGACGAACAGATACCTTCGCTGCCCTCGGCTTCGAATTCGGCGTGGCATCGGCTCCCTGAATTTGTATCCCATATGACGGACAATATCAGCGACAACGAAAGTGTTGTGTCTATCGGTGACCTTGGCGATGATGCAAGGCTGGAAGGTAGAGAAGATCGTGATATTCCGGATGAAAATTTAAACAATTGGGAGGTGAGCACGCCGCTTTTTCATCATGAAGTGGGGTTTTTACGATTACTTTGTGACGATCAGCACATGAGCCCAAAGACAATGGCCGCCCTTCCTAAGTCACCCGCTGGGAACCGCCGATCAAGCTCTGGGGCAGGCCTTCGACCTGTGCTACCCTTCGGTTTGGACGATAGCAGTGCTGTTGACTTGGATGACCTAGACGAACCCGAATTGGGTCCTATACCGAGGGAACAGTCTGGTCCCTTCGCTTCAGGCGGTGGGGTGGACGAAGTTGAGTATGCTTATGGGTATGTTTTGAATTTTGATCCTGGTTTCACCCAGACTCACGTGTTGCTGCAGCGTTTAGTGTTTTAAGCTCGCTCGTCATTGGATGGGCTTGTATGTGTTTGCAGTCTATGATGTATGATCGGCCACGCACTACGTGTCTCCTGTCGGGATCTTATGGACTTGCATTTGCATGGCAAGTTGTTGACTCCGTCTATTTTGTTCGTTGGGGGTCAGCGCTAGCGAAACTAAGGCACGCAACCATCAACTAACACAGGCATGGGATTATGCACTTGTTGAATACCACGTCCTCTAAACACCTCAGAATGAGCCCTTCAATCTGGAAACAGCCCACGGCGTGCCAGCCTCATAAAAATCCATTGGATACGTTGTTTTCTTCATTTCCCCTCCAGTCGCCTCGCCCATCCATCCATTCGCTCGTCCCAGTGCCACATTAGTCTCATACGGACTCAAGAGGGGGCGAGCGAACGCATAACCCCAATCGATAGATAGCCTTGGACACGATGTTTGTACAAAAGTCGATATATGCGGATTGAACAGCGAGAGCTTCGCAGGGGACACCTCGGAGAGTAAGATTGGCACATGGGGTATGGGAACGCGAGACGTTGAAAGTTGATTTGTGATTGCTTGAAGTTGTTTGAAGCTTCCCTGACGTCCAAGCGTTCCCAGAATAACACCCCATAGTTGATGGTGTCGCACGGGACCGGAAGGCTTGGCTGTGGGATCTAGTTCAGTCGGGTCAAGTGAAGGAGGGAGAGAGGCAATGCTCTCGCGGGCAGATTGAACACTCTGGTCCCGAATTCTTCGCATCTCGTCGTGGTTATAGCGCTCTCGAGTGAGTTTCTTTGAGTAGGGATCATATCGAAACGCGGGAACAGTAGGATTCGCAATCATGATCGACTCGAGGTGAAAACGACCGTCCCCAAGGTATCTGTACTGACTTAGCCAGATTTTGAAACCAAGAATCAGAGACGTACAACAGTGCATCGACCTCGTTGAGAGACGGAGCTGTACAACCTAAAAGTTCTCCGGGAGAAAGTGGTTTTGAGCGGGGTATTATGGCTTCGTATTTACCAGTCCAGCGACTGGACTTCATATCCGACAACGAGCCGGGCGTCTCACCGCTCTCACATCCCAGAACGAGGTCTTCCTTGAGCTTCTGCAAAGCCGAAACGAACTGAATAGTTGAAACTAATGCTAGTCGAGTTGATTCTTGTGGTGGTGTCTGTGGGCGTTGTTGAGTATACCCCTCTGGAAAATCATCGGTGGGCGATGATGCTTGGATGCGAAGGTATTGGGGTTTCCCAATTTTCTGGCCGGCAGGTATATCCGCACCAGTCTCCTCTGAATCCATAAGCTGTTCGTAGAACGTAGCGCGGTCGCTTGGGAAGTTCAGGCGGACGGTGTCTCTGAGATGTGTGGAGTCGATGGCTATTTCAACGAATATATAAAGCGTCTTGATACTAGTTTGATCGATCGGCACTAGGATCCAACTCAGACAGTGCCTTTCACCTATCTGGAAAGAGGACGAACCAAGACAACTGTGGCCATAGTGGACGAGCATGTCGCAACCCAAGGCGACTGCGGTGTAGTCATCGATGCAACACGCCCCATATGTGACATCACCCATGATAACGGTTAGTGCATCTGTGAACCTATACGGGGTTTTGGACGAAAATTTAGATGAGAAATGTTTCGGTGGACAACGATGTGATCACCTGCGCACCGCTCGATGATGTCTGCGATGGTGCACGCGAACATCTGGAGACCCTCAGGCATCTGAAGGGCGACCATGTTGGCTCTGTTCTTGCGAACATGGTGTATCGTCTTGTGGATTTCAAAAGAGTAGTTGGTGGGCAAATGCCTGATGGCTCGGTTGAGGAGGGGATCGGTGAGGATTTCTTCTGGAACCTGATTCGCGAGTTGAGTTGGTGCAGATCCGCGCTTTGATAGCGCAGCCGACTTTGACCCAATAAAGCGTTTTTTTGGTTTTGAAGTGGTTTTCTGTTCTTCTGCCATCGCCAAAGTCGATCATCCAAGTCCGAGTCCGAGTCATCACCCTTACGTACATCACGTGCTCTGTTCAGTGCTTGCTTTCTCCTACTACTTGTTCGCTTGGCCAGCACAATGGCGCTCTCCGACACAGGTGGATGCGCTATAAGGGGCTCTTGTGGCACCAAAGGTTGGTTTGGACAACAGTTGCCGTGTCCCTACGATGGTCCACCAGTCGAGGTGTGTCGGTTTACTTTCCTCAGAGGACGTCTCACCGACTCCGTTTGCCTCAGCCCGAGAACCAGCACGCTAGAGATCTCCTCGTCTCCGTTTGTGGTGTCGAGTACGCCAAAGGACCAGCTTGTTGTACCTCGGACCAAGTCGAAACCCTACGAGATTCTCTGGCACAAGCAGAGCTTCTCATTTCATCATGTCCAGCCTGTCGCAACAATTTCAGGTCGTTTTTCTGCTCGTTTACTTGCTCACCACAACAGCATACTTTCCTGGATGTAACCGAAACACAGAAATCCAGTTCCGGGGAGACCGCAGTGAAAACTGTGGACTTTTTTGTCGGGGAGCAGTTTGCGTCGGGTTTCTATGACAGCTGCAAGAGTGTCCAGGTTGGAGCTACCAATGGATACGCCATGGACCTCATCGGAGGTGGCGCAAAGACATACCCAGAATTCCTCAAGTTTTTGGGGGACGAGAAGGACCTTGGCAGTCCTTTCCAGATCAATTTCCCCTCCACTACTCCCCCACAATTTACCCATCTAGACCCAGTCCCGAGGAATTGCACAGATAACGACTTGGCTAGTCGATGTACTTGCATCGACTGTCCAACCGTTTGCCAGGCGTTACCCGATGTTTCCATTCCGGGTCAAGAGCCCACTTGCCACGTCGGTCTTCTCACCTGCCTGTCCTTCGTGTTGGTGCTGGCATATTCTCTTGCTGTCGCATCGTTCCTCGTCGGATTTGTTTTGCAAGTTACAATCCGGAGACGGAGGGAAAAAAGATACGAACGTATGGCATTATCCACAGATGCTGCATCGTCTACCTTGTCACCCAGGTTACACACTCGCGGGTTGGTGGGAGCCATATCACTTTCCCGTGATCAGGAAGAGTCTCTGGGCGCTCCGTCCACGGAATCCCGGCCACTTGGTCGTGGAGCATCACTCCTGGATCCTCTCGGGGCATCTCAACCGCGACAGTATCGCTTGAATACCATGCTGAGGCGTGCTTTCTACCGTGTCGGCTTTTGGGCAGCGTCGTCGCCTTTCCTAACGTTTTCGCTCGTATTTACGGTCGTCGGATTGCTCAATCTCGGTTGGAAGAAGTTCGATATAGAGACGGATCCGGTGCGGCTATGGGTTGCCCCGGATTCCGAGAGTAAATTGCAGAAGGAGTTCTTCGACGAGCACTTTGGACCGTTCTACCGTGCCCAGCAAATCTTCGTCACAAACACCCCGGGCCTATCCACGGAAAACTACAGCAATACCTCGCTTATGTCTGTCCATCCTGGTGTCCTTTCTTACGAGCATCTTGAGTACTGGCTCGATGTGGAGAAAGACATCCGTGCTCTCCGTTCACACCAGCACGGTTATCGCCTTACAGACGTATGTTTCAAGCCTGCCGGACCGCGAGGGGCCTGTGTCGTACAGTCGATTGGCGCATGGTTTGGCAATGACTTCAGCGATTATGACGAGTTAACTTGGGCGGACCGCGTATCGCAGTGTGCACGGTCACCGGTCGACTGTTTACCCGACTTCCAGCAGCCACTCGGTCCGCAATACGTGCTCGGCGGCGTACCTGAGAGCACGCAAGGGACCCCGTCACACTTGGAGGCTGAGGCACTCGTAGTGACATACGTGTTATCAGACTCACTGGACACCGCCGAGCGATCGAAAGCTATGGAATGGGAGGAAGCGCTCAAGGACTACTTGCTTGATCTAAGCGAAAGAATATCATCGGAGGCTGGCATGCAGATCGCATTCTCAACAGGTGTCTCACTCGAGGAGGAAATCAGCAAGAGCTCCAACACAGATCTGAACATCGTCGTTCTTTCATATCTTGCGATGTTCTTCTACGTATCCTTGGCGCTAGGCAATGGCATCGGAGGACGAGAAGAAGGCCTAGTGGCTTCACTGTCGCAGTGGGCTCGAAATTTTCCTCTGTTGTTCAGACGAAGAACTGTCGTATCATCTTCAGTATCCGTCGACTCACGCACCATGCCGCACGTTCTCCCCCGTTTGCCTCGCAGCCTCTTCGTGAACTCCAAGTTCACGCTTGGTCTTTTTGGAATTGGACTAGTCATCCTCTCTGTGTCCTCCTCAGTCGGATTTTTCTCCTTGATCGAAGTGAAAACAACTTTGATCATCGCTGAAGTTATCCCATTCCTTGTCCTAGCCGTCGGTGTCGACAATGTCTTCATCTTGGTGCATGAGCTCGATCGCCACAACTTGGTGCATGGTGCAAATGCCTCGGCAGCATTGCAAGGCGGCAGTTTTCCCATGCCACGTTCGCCCACTCAATCTCATCGTTCACCATTCGAGTCTACTCAGGACAGCTCGGTGGATGGCGGATCCCTGCCGCTATTTCTGTCTGCGGAGGAGCGCGTTGCACGGACGCTGGCGAAGATAGGTCCGTCGATTTTACTCAGCACAGTTACGGAGACTGTAGCATTCGCATTGGGAGCTTTGGTTCCAATGCCTGCTGTACGAAACTTTGCGCTCTATGCCGCCGGTAGTGTGCTTCTGAACGCATTGCTACAAGTTACAGTATTTGTCAGTGCACTTGCGATCGACTTGAAGCGAGTTGAGGTGAGTAATGGTTGATTATGTGTGGCTCAGTTACAGGACAGTTTATAGGCTAGCCGTGTTGATTGCTTCCCTTGTATACGGCTGCCACCGCGTATCGCGCTTCTCGATGCTCCGGTAGGGTTAGGCACAGTTGCCCGTTTCATTCGCAGGCACTATGCGCCATTTCTTTTGCAACCGGTTGTGAAAGGCGCTATTCTTCTCACATTTTCTGGGTTATTTGTATTATCTGTGATATCTATACAGCATATTGAACTCGGTCTGGGTGAGTGGCACTTGTAATCTGCTCAATATTTCACTGAGATATCATATTAGACCAGAGGCTTGCTTTGCCCTCAGATTCATACCTGAATGCATACTTTGACCACTTGGATGTCTACCTTGACGTTGGGCCACCTGTGTACTTTGTCTCGCAGCAAATCGATGTCACTCAACGAGCAGGTCAGCAAAAGCTTTGCGGTCGTTTCACCACTTGTGATGATCTCTCGGTCGCTAATCTTCTGGAGGCTGAACGCAAGAGGCCCGAAGCTTCCTTCATCTCCCAGCCAACTGCTTCTTGGATCGACGATTTTCTCAAATGGCTTGACCCCGCTATGGAATCCTGCTGCCGCGTCCGCAAAGCTGATCCCTCGAAATTCTGCAGCCCCACAGACTCCGAGAGGCTATGTCGACCATGTCTATACGGACATGATCCTGCGTGGAACATTACTATGGTCGGACTTCCTGAAGGAGAAGAGTTCATGCGCTATCTCGATCGATGGCTCATCTCTCCGACCAACGAAGATTGCCCCCTTGCGGGAAAAGCGTCGTTTGGAACGGCCCTTGCACTTGACCAAGCGAGCACGGCTGTGATTGCATCACACTTCCGCACGTCCCATACTCCGCTAAGGTCCCAGGCAGACTTTATCCACTCATTCGAAGCCGCACACCGTATAGCAGACGAAATCTCGGACCATATCGGGTACAAGGTTTTCCCGTATTCTCTCCACTACGTATTCTTCGACCAGTATGCCCATATCGTTGCCATTACACAAGAGGTTCTTGGACTTGGCCTAGCGGCGGTGTTGGTCGTCACCGCACTGTTCCTAGGTTCATGGAGGGCCGCGTCCATCGTCACGGGCGTTGTTGCGTTGACCGTCTCAAACGTGATGGGTGTGATGGCAGTGTGGGGTATCAATCTGAATGCAATCAGCTTGGTAAACCTTGTCATCTCGCTCGGTATTGCGGTGGAATTCTGCGCGCATGTCGCAAGGGCGTTCATGAGCGCAGGGCCTAGCTTACCAGCGGATTATCCGGCGGGACAGAAAGAGAGGGATGAACGGATGTGGACTGCGTTGGTTGATGTTGGTCCTTCGGTACGGTGTTTCTGCGAGTCAGTTTATAGTGAGCTGATGGACATCTGCATTTCTCAGGTTCTCTCAGGAATCACTTTTACAAAGCTCATCGGAATGTCTGTCCTAGCTCTAACCCGTTCACGGCTTCTAGAGGTGAGACTTGCTACTGCGAACTAACTATGTTTCCCTGCCTCTGACTGGTTATTAGATTTATTACTTCCGCATGTGGGTTACACTGATCCTTTCTGGAGCCCTACACGGTTTGGTATTGTTACCGGTGGTACTGAGCATCGCGGGGGGTCCAGGCTTTGCTCAACAAGAGTTGGATGAGGAGTGGATGTCGAATGCTATCAGAAATGACGCCGAGTATGGGTGAGCTACCATCCAGTTTATCTCTGTCCTCGCAATAATGAATCATCTTACTAGACCTATCCTCGCCGACGATTCGTCAATCGCAAGCAATTGAAGCCGGGGGCGTCTCTTCATGGCACACAGTAATATAGATACAAGCACCCCAGTATAAATTTGCATGAGCTATAATTGGTACCAAGAAATTGAACAAACTACGCTGGAGACCGGGACCGACTATCTCTGATATCATCCCTACTGTAGCTCCTTCTCCCTCGACTAAGTGACCTAGACCGGGTCCTGCTTCGACTGTACCTCGAGTATGATGAATACGATGGGGAACGAGAACGAGTTCGGGAACGCGAACGTGACGGGGTCTGCGAGCGAGAACGGCTAGACCGCACTGAATAGCTCCTGGAGCGACTGCGCCGCCCCCTCGCGTACCCTGTACCGCCGCGTTCGTAGCTTGGTGATCTTCGTCTTGGCGGAAGGCGGTCACCACGCCTTACTGGTGAACGCGAACGAGAACGAGAAGGACGGTAGGTGTCCCTCGGAGGAGGGCCACGGCGGCCATAACCTCTTGCTCGCCGGTATGTATCTACATAGCGCGGAGGCTCGTATCCTCGCCTGCGTGGTGGTGGTGGGGAACGAGTACGCGAACGAGAGCGAGAATGGGTGAAAGACCTGCGGTCCCACCCGTTGCGCACGGGACGTGGACGGGAGCGGGAGCGAGGGCGGATGGGAACGTCGGAGAGTTCCACTTTCAAAATGAGACCGTCCAGTTGACCACCGTTCATATGAGACACAGCCCTTTGTGCTGACAACGGATCTGCATACTCCAGAGCAGCCTTGCCTCGATTTTGACCAGCTAAACAAAAGCACTGTGAGACAGGAATACAGGCGAATGATGCACGGACAATACATTTTGTGTAGAGAGGAAGGTCGATTTTGACGATTTCGCCGTAAAAGCCGAATATTGTTTGAAGGTGGGTGTGGGCAACATTGCGCGAAAGACCGTTTACGACGACAGCTTTAGCATCCTTCTTGTCATCGCCATGCTCCATGTCCATGTCTACATCGTGGAGAGGCTTTGGCGAGCGCGAGCGACCTCTGTCCGACATGGTGAACGAAGGAACCAAGAGAAAACGGGGATGTGACTGTGACAATTTTGTCACGATTCATAATAAGGTAACCGGAACATTGCTACTGTAGTCTCGCCCTCTTCCTAGATTGTTTCGTAACGCCAGAGTGATTCTCATCCCTCAGCCCATGCGTCCGCTTCACATGCCTTTTCACAAGATCCTGTCTGACGAAACTTTGACTGCAGATGTCGCAACTATAAGGCCTGAACCCGCTGTGACTCGCCTCGTGCCTTTTGCATTCGTTTTTGCGCAGGAACCGCAGCGGACTGTGAACAAGTATTCGTTGACATACCATACAGGGACGACCAGAGTGGAATCAACAAACCACACAGAGCAAGCAAAGGGTCTCTGCCCAACGTGGGCTCCAACGTGGACCAAGATATGGTCCCTACGCTTGTTCCGCTGATCGCAACCGATGACATAACATCGAAAATCGTTCAGAAGCTCCCCGCGGTCTGAAAGTTTTCCGGCAAAGTGAGACAGCCACGCTCTATCGATATCTTGTTCGGGATATTTAGTTCTGAAACGCTCTGCTCTGGATATGAGTTCGTTGAGTTCGATGCCAAGATGTGCATTCAATACGGGGGATGATCGGGTGGTGTTCGAATACTCAAGGTTGCACGGAGCTGGTAAAGCGTGGTGTTCACTGAGTTTGATGGAAACAGAAGATCTCGGCGCTGCTAGCTGCGAAGGCGAAAACCGCTGTGCGGATGGTGAGTCTGCAGAGGACCACGGTAGGAGCGAGAGTTCTGGGGCAGGTTGGATCAAGATCGACATGATGTCCTGGATGACTCGCGGAGATGGGCTTTGTTCGACCCTCGAGTCCGTTGTAGAAAGGATATCATCAATGGGATGGTCCTTTGGCGTCAGCAAGGGAGGCTCTCCGTAAGAAATTCCAATGTCATGAAGTGATGTACTGCGGATAGTGTCCAAAGGGTTGACGCCGGGATACGGCAGGTCCAGTCGCCGAAATTTATCGTACATATTAACGTCGGGTATGAGCCCAATAATATCGCTCGCCATTGGATCGATGGCACTATCGAGACCAAGCTCCAGATAGTTGGTAGGCTCGTCACCGAGGGAATGAACGAAATTCGGGGCCATATGACGGTTTTCCTCCGACTCGAAACCTCTGTAGGGAATGGTCGGTGCGGGAAAATCGACCAGTGGTATCTTGGTTCCGCGGTCCTGGGTGGGCAAGGAAAGCAGTCCATCATCACCATCGACTTGCATTTGCAGCACAGGGTCTTCGGGAGCGAGCGGTCGACCATCCCGGAGGTAAGTTATGCCCAACCCGGCGAGAGGGGCCCGATAGAAAGGAGTATTGACCCAGGCGTTAGACTGAAAGTCATCGAGAGCGTCGCCGCCGCCGGGAGGTGTATTAGCCACAGACCTGAGTGGGGAAAGGAGGGTGGGGATAGATGGGTGGGCGTGTCGCAGCGCCAGCGTTGCGTGGATAGAAAGAGGGGCCGTGTTCTGTGGATAGCTGTGTGTAGGGCTACGATGGTGTTTCATAGTTTGGATTATTAGACTGTAAGTGGATAGTATACCATATGTGTGTCCGTCGGCGTCGTGAAAACCGCCTGGCAGTAAACCTTGTCTCGGGGCGGAGCAGTTTTGTCACATGTCTTGTTTGTCCTTGTTGTGCAAAGGCATTAATCAATTCCCTCTTTTGGAAATATCTCAGTCGATATGTTTTTTGTCCGCCACCGCTCAGCCTTACAATTGGGCAGAGCGTGGCTCTCAACCGCGACAGCAACACGGAAAATCCCTGGTTTCGTCAAACCCGTGCTGATCCTTTCCGGCGTCTCTGTCGCTGTCGCCACCTACTATTCCCTTCTCTACGACCGTGCAATTACTCTTCCTCTGAGCCCCTCCCGCTTCACGCCAACCACCCTCATCGAATCCGCGGACGTGTCACCCAACACGAAGCTTCTGACTCTCTCTGTTCCTCCGGAACTGCTCCCGCATGACCACGGCGCCTTCACACCTATATGGTCCATCTTCGTCAAGGACAGTGACATTCAAGTAGAGCGTCCCTATACTCCCCTCGAGGGCATCGATGAAAATGGTCACATGAAATTCTGGGTAAAAAAGTATGAGCATGGCGAAGTCGGTCGGTGGTTACACTCGCGACAAGTTGGTGACACGATCGAGATCCGTGGACCCGTAGAGACTTGGTCAAGGTTGTGGCAGAATGGCCATTGGGATGAAGTTGTCATGGTACGTCCTCCATTCCCTTCTCGTCTGTGAATCTACTGCCGCTAACCCCATTTTTACCCTTGCAAGGTTTCCGGTGGGACCGGCATTACACCTTTCTACCAACTTCTACATAGTGTATTCAGAACGCATGATACCTCCTTAAATGCTCGTTTCACATTGCTCCACGGATCCAGATCATTGGCAGATCTTCCACCTTCGAGTATGATACAATCTCTCATCACACTCTCTCGGAAATATCCGGACAGGTTCCAGTTCCGTCTCTTCGCCGAGTCCACGAACGATACCCCAGAGAGCCATTCCCCAGACATTCACCGTGGCCGGATTGGGAGGTCCGTGGTACAAGACGCATTGCAACTGACGCACACACCGTGGTGGTGCAGGCTTTTCGGGCTGTCTGCCCCTACACCGCTTGCGCCAGAGAAGCGGGTCCTTGTCTTGGTCTGTGGCCCAGAAGGGTGAGCATTGCATGACTTCATTTCGCTGCTGAATTGCTCTTGAACCACTCTAACCTAGGATGGTGAATGCGATCGCTGGGCCCTATGGCCGCAACTATTCCCAGGGTAAGGTGGGAGGTATCCTAGGGGAGCTGGGCTTGCAATCCCACCAAGTCTGGAAACTTTGATGGAATATAGTGCTGACATTTTAGAAATATATGATCTTGTAGTCCGTTTTCATCAGATTGGCCCCGTGAATTAACCGACAGATATCATCCCAACCCCCTCTCGCATGGTCCAATCTGGCAGGTCGTCCAGGTTGGATGCCCAGGTAAGTGCATCTCTGACCCATCTACCGCCATCAATGGGTCAGAACACTTCGGTAGGATGATCGAGCTATACCCAGTATGCAATTAATCTACAAACTTGTGGAGTTCGTACCCGCCGATGTCTACTACAATGCACAATATTGCGGTTTGGATGCCCTTGCTGATGGGAACCAGGTCAACATGCTACAGCTCAGAATTAATACCGAGAGGGGGGAATCGCTGTGACTCGGACGCAGCCTTCTCCAGCCTTCTGTTTCCCGTCGGTCGACAATTGTCTCACAAGAAGTTTCGTTCATTCCGCGCTGAGATTCGCATCGTCCACCATACTCCACTTTCGCAGGTGTTCTTTCCAGAATTCCTCGGCCCGCTTCTCCGAATGCTCGTACACCTCACTGCTTATGCACCGTAGTACCCGGAAAGGGGCACCGTTCTAGACAGCTTTCGGTCTCTGGCTCTTGTTCCAGCCAATCCCGACACGTCACCGTGTTCGATCTATCGGTGGCAAGAACGCGCCCCCAGATGACGACTCGGAGTCGGATGCCCAGAACCTCGGGGACAGACGAGGACACTCGTCTTTGTTGCGCACCGTCGGCCAGAGTCGATCCCAAGGCACGCCCCCGAAATTGATAAAGAGTCGATTGAAGGTGTGGATGCTCGAGATAACAACGAAATTGTGACCCGAGTAGCTTCTTGAATAATACAGTGCACTGGCTTGTAATGCATGATGTAACAACATTCATGGACTTTTCATACAAAATGTCTAGATTCTCATACATAAAACCTCTCAAACCATTGATTCTAAACAGCATAATCTTAGCTGGTTTGTGTTGTCCATTTAAAATATACTGTTCACCATTCACTGTTTTGGGCCATCAAACAAGATGTAACTAATAGCTGACATTCCTGGGCACAAATTAGAACTGCTTGTAATGCTTGTAATTAAGTTATCCCATATCAGTAATGTCAGTCACAATTTGCCACTGAATCCATTATCAGGTCATGTATGCCAAGTTCACATTCAAGCTAACATCAATGGTCAGCACACCACAATGAATGGTACACACATATGATATGATATACCTCAAACTTCCTTTGTATATCTTCTTGAGCAGCTGAGGAATTAAACACAGTGTCAATCTCTTCTAGTGAGACATTTGCTGTCTCAGGAACAATGTGGCTTGACCAAAGGAAAGCTGCAAAGCAGGCACAAGCAAAGGTCATAAATGTGGCACTAGATGGGGGGTTGAATTGATCATTATGAAGCTCTTGCAAGATAAAAAGTAAAACAGTGATGGAGACATACACTGAAGAGATCTCCATCATTGGAGGTGTAACAAGACCAATGAAAACTATCAATAGCTTATCAATATCATGGCTAGACTAACTCTAACACTGGAAAGAGAGTCAGGACGCACAGTTATTTATCCAGTTTGAAGCTGTCGACAGAGAGACACCTTTACTTCGCATTGACAATGAAAAAACCTCATTTGGAAGAACCCATCCAATTGGGCCAAAGCTCATTCCATATGCTGCAGTGAAGGTATAGATGCCTCTGTTAAATCCACCCCAAAGCACATCAGAGTTACAATGTGCTGCAAAATGAATGTGATTGGACATACATTACTGCCAGCCATGCAGCACTAGGGTGTGAAGGCCAATCATCCCCAAATTGGAGAATCTGAGATGGGATCCTCATTCAGTAGCAATTCAAAGAGAAAAAGATGTGTTGTGATACCAATACAGCAATCAAACAATGTGAAGCAGTCATAACAACACTACCCCCTGAGGAGCAACCTATAAGAGAGTTGAATTTGAAGGACAATGTGTTTGCTACCTTTCAAAAGGGGCTTGCGTCCTGGAAATGGTAAATCAAAAGCCAATTGGGCAGCAGCAGTAGCCACCTACCCCATTGATCCAAGTATAATATCACAGGTATAACAGCAAGTGCCTGGACTATTCCAATGCCACCAGCAACAAGGAGAGTGACTTTCTCTCCTGTCAACCCAATATTTCTTACTAGGGTGGGACCATAATATAGTAAAGCATTGATCCCACTCCACTCTGACAATGCATGAATATTGTGTCAAGGCAATAAATGATGACCACACACGTTGGAAGAACATCATCATCACACCAATGAGGGTCCGAGCACGATACTTGGAGTGAAATAGCTTGCTCCAGCCACTCATGACCCCACCGCCATCCTTGGTGTCTGTACCATGTCGAACAAGAGCCGCATTTACTCGCATTTCCAACAACTCGAGCTGTAACCATCAGTTAATTTGGCTCGTTTTGGAAGGATCTAAGTTTACCTGGATGAGTGGGTCATGAGTAGCTTCCCCGGGTGTCCGTAGTCGAAGCTTCGCGAGAGAGTGCATTGCATCGTTTAACCGTCCACATAAAATGAGGAAACGAGGAGATGGTGGGAGGAGGAAGCACCCTAGACAGAGTAACATGCCAGGGAGAAGTTGAAGTGCGAGAGGAATTCTCCAAGATGCTGAGCCCGAAACTGCATTCAAGATAGATCAGAATAAGCCAAATATTCTGTATTGCACTCACTATTGCGGGTGAGGAATCCAATCCAAAATCCGAAGACGACTCCGAGAACGATAGCGAGTTGTTCGATGGCTAGAAGTGATCCCCGGAGCTCGGGAGGGCTAATCTCAGCCATGTAAAGCGGTGATAACATGCTCCTTGGAGTCGGTATTGATGATGTTAAACAAGCCTAGGCAGTTACCTTAATGCTCCAACACCAAATCCACCAATGGCTCTTCCGATAATCAAATCATCGAGATTACGAGCGCCGGATTGCAGTCCGGAACCAAGGCAAAATATAACTTACGGGATTCATTGAGTAGGAGAAAGCCTTGGGTTGACACTAGGCATACCTGAAGCTAAGAATATAGAATGTCGCCTAGAATACTTGTCCGCAAGAATGCCGGACGATAGAGCGCCAAACAGAGCACCCAGCTCCAGAGCTGCAGCTGCAACGAACGCAGGCTCACAGGATGTGTGCGCACTAGAGCAGGCAAGAACATACTCATCAATCCCTTTTCCCAAGGTCCTACTGGCCACCGAGCTAGGAAGTCTCTCATGACTAAGACATTAGCAATGACACCCTGGTCATATCCAAAAGACAGACCGCCTATGGATGCAAATATTGCACAACCAGCAGCATAGCGATTGCGTAGAAGACCAGTGACTCCGCGTGGTCCGTAACAGTAAGAGTATGAATCGCCTTCAGCATGAATGGACAGGGAACCGCCGTGTGGGGTTTTGAGCACGACTCCGCGTCGCTGTTCCAGTAAGGACTTGAATGCTGAGCTTTCCTCCGCTTCGACGCGTTCCTCCCCAGCGAGAGGTTCGTAGCCTCCAGCTGGCGTCTGTTGCCATAGACCACAGTAAGTGATGACTCGAACAGAATGCGGATTAACTCATACCATGGAAAATTATCGTATCGGTGCCAACGGGCCAATGCTGCAGCGTATATCTGTTTCCCGGTATTCGTCACTGGCTGGCTTAGTTCTTGGAAGTCCAAATTGCACTGCTCTAGATCTGACGCTGCATCAGACTCCGCCCAACCTGTCGCACGACAATCTCCGGTGACGACAGCTCTGAATCCTCAGTACTCTGTATTCAGTGCGCCTGAAGCCGCACCACTACAGCTTACATTGGACGTTTTGGTGTCGAAGACTTGGCAAAAATGGTTGGAGCAAACTACATGGGCGGGAAAAGGTCCAATTCTTCTGCTAGACACTGCCGCTGTCTCACATATAAATCGTTTTCGCCAGAAACACCGCACGAGCCAAGTCAAAGGACATCATTGGACGTGCACAAAGGCGCCACTTCGGAAAGCAGCGTCTTGCGTCTGCGTTGTGTGTGACGCAAGAAAACAGTGTTCATCCAAGCGCTCCGACGCTTTCATCCGTTCTGCCAGCGATCACGCTCGCGCATGCGCGTTGTGGTACTAGCACGGACCCGGGTGCTACCTCCTCCAGAAAGGTCTTCAGCGGAGACCGATTATACTCGTCGACGTCGCCGAGATATACGGCGCAGCGCAATAAACCGTCCAGAGTTCTCGGTGCTCTTGATATTTCGGATCGTGTGTATGGTTTCTTCCTCGTTTCTGTCCGTTGATATACTCTCGGGGAAGACATGTCCATGCGAGCTGCCATCGACCGCATCCTTCAACAACCGAATCTCACTGGAATCGATACCCCGAAACTTGATGAAATCCCATATCTCGAACGTATGCAAGCTCCTGCGGTAGTCAGGCGACCAACAGATGCTCATCTTGACTCTAAAGTACAATGGTCGAAGGTTATCGCTGGCGGTAACACTCATACTCTGATTTTCAGGACCCAGACACCCAGCGTTCAGAGATAGTATCGAAACATGTCATTGACTCCCATGTGTCATGCCCTCAAATCCCAGGACACGGACCCATGCCTCTTCCCGAAACTAACCTAGATACGAGATACGAGCCCACAGAGAACGGTAGCATTTCGCCGCCCGATCCTCCTTCGGGTATAGGTGATGTAACACCCCGGGATGCCTTCGACGATTCAGGATATGTAGAAGCGCAATCGTTCACGGGAACCAATCCGTTCTTTTGTGCAGAAGGCAACGAACCCGAAAGGCCCAATACATTTCTAGACGTCATTTATCCACTCCCTCATTCATCTCCCTTCCCTTCCAGTTCGCAGTCATCAGATAACCCAAATCTCGACCTCGATACCTCACCTCGCGCCGCTATTTATCCCGGACGATCAGACGACCTCTCCGAAGATGCCAAGTGTGTCGACGCATCATCCTTGCGTTCTATTCATCAACCAGTATTTCGTCAGCCATCACGGAGTTTTCCTATCCCCGAATGCTGTACTGGCGTGGATGAAGCACAGTTCACAATTTCACCATACAGTAACTTGAATGAAGACGAAATCAAAGCCGAACGATCCCGCACAACATACTGTAATGATAGCCGCGCTCTCCTGTCGACTGGAAACAAGTTCCGACAGAAATTCCCGTCCGAGTCTGGACGCGATTCCATGTGGGTCTTGACGAGTCAGGAAGATATTGAAGATGGCGCACCAAGTGACATCTCGATTGACTTCTTATCTGATCCTCATCCTTGGGAAACAATCGGCCGGATCTTAAAGCTCAAGCGTCCCGAACCATCCACAGTGCACTCTGTGAAAATCAACTTCACAAAGGACAGGGAGGGCGTGGGCTACGTCTCGCCCGAGAGTTCAGGCACCTGTAATGCGCGTTCTTTTGATACCACTTCCTTTGAAACGAGGGCCAATGACAAGCCTACGGACGATATTCGCGTTGCATCCAACGCAGACCCAACCATATTCGAGATCGCGGACCCGGAAGTACTGGACGCAGTTGACCACATAGTAACCGATATTCCCGATTCACCGAGCGCCGACAACTCTACTCTGCCTCTATTTGTTTCGGGACCTCCCTCCACCGCTCGGGGCGAGGTCGACCCTTATATCCACACGCAAGCGTTGCTTGAAGAGGCTCCTTCGATTCCAGCGATGCACTACACCCAGAATGGACATGCCCGATCTTCGAGCCCCCTCGCCATTATCGTCGGAACAACCGCAGCTGAGCTAGATGTTGACATGACATTCGACGGACCTTGTCTATTTGGTGATTCTGACTTGGAGGAAGACGAGTGATAACGTGCTTTGATCATGCTTATGTAGTTACTCTGCGCCTCATGCCCGCCTCGCGTGCGTTCGGCAGTGGACTGAACAACTTTTATATGTAGAGCTCAACTTTGACACAACTAAGCTGCTATCTTTCCCCAACACGATAAACGCCCCTTCTTCACTGGCAAGATGAGAGCGACAGTTCAATATTCTGCAGTAAGTTTCATCGTTCGGCAGTCGTCGGCTGCATATATAGATGGCCTACCAGTCTTTCAACAGAAACATGTTTCCATTTAATGACGCCTGTCTCGCCCCTGGGACCAATTACCTTGCAGTCATTCTCCTCCAGTATGTTCAAATACACGCCAATTAAATCTCCCAGGCGTCTCCTGATGCCATCCTGATTCCTACTCTCGACAATCTCAGACGTTCAAGCACACTGGGGACACCGACAGTCCTAGAAGGCATCTGATTCCTCCTGCCATACATCTGTGTTTTCAGCGCAGTAGATACGGATCAGGGGTCGATTTTGCATACTACCGATCTGTATCTCGTCAATTCCCATTACTTGGCCAGATCAGAAAGAAGAAAAAGTGTGCCGGGCGGTATGGGGCGCCTTTCGGTTTCATTCGTGTATGCCATCCCCAGTCACATCAACGCACTGGGTGCGCGACTACTAATTGATGATATTGCTGTCTTTCGCACAGCAAACGTGATTCCCTGTCGACCCGTATAAATTTATCGTGGATCGCTTGAAAGATTATTGCCAAGCAGCGATGTCGACTTTGTGGTACGCTCAGGCTCGGGTGTGATTCCCGTTTGCACTGCATGAGCGCAAAGTATTTAGGTGCGCTGCGGAACCGATCACCAGTAACCATTTTGTCGGACTGGTCAGTCATTTCAGGCACAGAGATAACAAGCTTCCACGCATACTCGGCGGAAGCTACGATTCGATTCAGAATCGAGCTGTTGCTAGAAAAACACAGGAAAAAAGGGATGGGTTTACTTCGATTCCAGATATAATGTCTGGCGTTAGGTCGCTAAACCTGACCATGTGGACATTTTTCTATTTACAGTCCTAAAGTCGGTCAAATCTTAGAAGTCTGAATCATGTTCGCTGACACCTTGCATTAACAAATACGCCTCCATGAAATGTTCCTAACCAAGTAAGGGTTTATAGTTTGCACACTGTGGGCCTATCCCAAAGCCTGACATTGGCTCGGCAAGGACTAATGATATCACCCACGCCTTATTGTCGTACGTAGGTTCTAGCGCTCAGATCTCACAGTTCAATCTATCCAGATCCAAGAAATGAGAAATGGAGTATTTATATTCCAAGCGTCCATGGCATCATTTCGCCACCGAGGCCATTCCTGACGCCGTTGGTTTAAATGCCATGTATTTTTATGATTCTAACGGGTAAGTACTCTCTCAGAGAAGGTCATTTCACCTCTGATATACGTTGTAAACGGGTGTGCTATCGGACGACCACCATGGCGGGCAGCCGGAAGCATTCCATTCCCGCCAGGTATGCCGACATCCAGCCAAAAAAGGACATTCAAAATCTGATCGCAAGTCTAGGTGACGGGCACGGGAATGTACTGTTTCGACCTTGGGCTTTGCAAATGTCATCATGCCGGAATCAGGACACGTACCTCACTCGAGCGAAGCCTACTACACACACGGAATGCGTAAGTGTTTGGGTGGCGCCGAATTCGCAGCTAGTCTTATCGATATGTCTAACTGAGTTTGCGATTCCAGGATATGGTGTTGAGTAGTGTGCACACTTTCCCATACGGCGCGAATCGATTGCGACAAACTCAGCACCAGGTCTCAAAAATTGAGACAGTTCTTGTTGAAGCGGAGAACCAACCTTAATTGCTCGTTGATCGCAGACTGGTCTGCGAGTCCGATCGATTGTGATCAGCACGTCGTCGTTCCACGACTCGCTCATGGCGTAGATCGTCTCACAGAAGAGCGGTCAGGGATCGCCGAAGAATGATATGAGTGCCGTTTAGCGAAAATGGGAGAGGGGAGGCGATGCGGGCGGTGTTGATTCGGGGAAGGAGCGGAAGGGACAGCATTGATGGAAGAGCAGCGGTTCCGGGAGTGTGTGGGAAGGGGGCTGTGGGATAAAGGCAGAGGCAGTAGATAGCGACGGCAGAAATATTATTCGTTGCCTTGACCACCGACCGTATTCTTGTTGCTGCGATCTCGTTACAGCTGCAAAACGGCTACTCGTTGTCTCTCGCCTTGTACACGCGCGCGCTCTTGTTTGTCTCTTTCTTCCACTTGGCCTACTACGGGGTAGTCCTGCCAGCTTGCTCGCCTCCGCCACATCCATTCTATCCTTTTCACCGGCTGGTCCGCCTATTCGCTGCGTCGGTCTCGTCCCCAGCCCAACACCTTCTTTCCACATGGCCGCTGCTGTAAATCTTCAGACAATCTCTTCGAACGTTCCCTTTGATTTCTTGCCACCCAGCCACCCTCATTCCCGTTCAACCTCGATCTCGTCCTCCTCGACCCATTCCCCTCACTCCCGCCCCCATTCTTCCCAGGACATCCTCTCTCGCATGCCACCCAGCATACCCCCGCCCTCAGGCGACCCGTATCGTCTCTCTACGTACCTCCCCGGCGATCAAGTACGCCACTCTTCCGTCTATTCCCTCCCCTCTGCAGACATGTCCCCTGGCCAATCTCCTCCGAACAGTAATATGACTAATCCCGCGCTCAAGGGCCACATTCGCCAGACTCACCTCAGAGCTCGTGCTGCGGCTTCTCCTTACCCCCGCGATACAGAGAGCGTCCACTCCTCCTCCAGCGAAACGGACGACCTCACAATGTTTCTCGGCAACACCCCCGACTATTCTACCATGTATGGGCCCGGTCAGCCGATGCCCACTAATCATCAGGAACCTAGACAGCCTGCAGACGTTTTCGGCAGGATGTCCATCAACCCTGATCATGCCCTCCAGAAATTAGCGGCCAATGTACGCGTCGCAACCACGACTAGTGCTTCTGACCGAGCGAAGCAAATTTTCGTTCAAGCTTGGTGGGTCCCTATACTTCCCCCCCATGTTCCAATTTCTCACACTTTCGCCGTTCAGGCTAACCGCCAACTATGCTCCTTACCCGGATGGGAATGTACCACGCCAGGGCCTTTATTTTTCATACCGCAGAGTTTGCGACCAGTACCAGATCCCTCATATTAATACTGCGACGCTCGGCAAGGCCATTAGACTCTGTTTTCCCACTATCAAAACTAGGCGTCTGGGTGTGCGCGGGAATAGCAAATACCATTGTGCGTGTCTTACCTCCATCAAATGATGATCGGAAAATTTATTGGTCGTCTGTTCCTGGCAGATTGTGGCATTCGTCCCGCGACCTCGGCGGAAGCCGAATTTTTGCAAGATTACATTCGCAAGTCAAACAACAACGCAGGTCAGTCATCTATCAATGCTGCTCGTGCTGCACAGGAGTCGGGAGGGGACGCGAATAAGGGCGAGGAGCGATCAGATGATGATGATGATGAAGATTCTGAAGGGTCCAGTGCTTCCAAGCGGAACTCCCTTGCTCTTTCAGGAGATCTCAAAGGCAGTGTTACGTTTGAAGATATATGCGATAAGACACCGACCGCAGGCAGCCTACTGTCGCAAGCCCAAGTCCTGGCCAGGAGTAACTCCTACCCCAGCCATACCTCCATCCGTCGACATGCCAGCCAACCGGAGCCCAGTATCGCACCGCAACCCACCTTAACCCTTGGGCCCAATGCCGATGGTCACTATGTCCAGCCACATCAACATCTTTCAGTCCGTCATATGCCCCATTTCCCGTCCATCGAGGAAGCCATCGGTGCTAGCTCCGCTTCCGCCCAGTGCATTGCTGGGAGAGAAGTATGGGGTTGGTTCCAAGACCACTTGGATGCGGTCCTAGAGAGCGCCCGCGCCTTCCGATTTGATCAGTTCGAGATGCACCTCAGGGGATTCTGGTCGACCTTGTCAGGCACTCATCGGGAGGTTGTTCATGCACCTGCGATTGCGGGACTAATGGCCAAGGCCGATGCAATTGTATATGATGTAAGTCTGTAGCTCACCACTTCCGTACTGCTGCTCAATTGTGCACAGGAAATACTCGAGTTTCTCAGGTCCCAGATGCTCTCCCCTCTCCCCCCAGCTTCTTTGAACGGCTTGCGCCAACTTGCCAGTCAGATGGAGAAAATTCTCCTTCTCGCTCTTGAAGGATACGGGACCACGTTTGTTGAGCCCAAGGTTGAGCTGGGCGCACGTTTTGGGCATTTAGTGTGTACGTGTACAGTCGCAAGGATGGTGAGGCATTACCCAATTGACCTATTTTCAAATAGTACGATTCGTGGACATTTACCAAGTCACTCAAGCTCTAAACACGGTTCTCACCAATCAAAAGCAGCTCGCTGAGATGCGTCGATCTTGGCAAAAGGTAGATTTTGAATCCGTTCGCAACCAATCGGCCTTGGTTTGCAATTGTCGGCACGAAGATCTCGTCCAGCTCCTCGAGGTAGAATTCGTCGCGATGATGGATAGTCTTGCGAAGAGCAACGAACCTGTCAGAGAGGTGATGGCATGGGCTGATAAGTGCACAGAGAGGCTCATGGAGCAGCGTATTGGATCTGGGGATGACAGAGGAGCGATGAGTCCTCGTAGCGTACTCATTCGCTGGGGATATGTGACTAGCCAGGTTATGAGGGATCTTGTAAGTTTTTTTGTTCTTGTCCAAACTGCCTTGGATGGTTCTGACGTTCGCCAGACCATCAGGAGTGACCCTGCGTTCGGCGCTTTTCAGATAATGAAATTATTCCTCGAGTAAGTTGCTCTTTCACCCCCTTTCATTAGTGTTGCTCACGAACGCCTAGTGACTGGATCGCAGTAAACGTTCTGCGGAATGTTGCACTGTCCACCAATTCCGTGGCTGCCTCTGTCGAGCCAGTAATGCAGCAACAATTCTTCTCCCTTTCACCCATGGCTGGACAAGAGAGCTTCGTGCCCTCTGAGGCTCGTCCTCAGCACACTATGAACCACACCCCGACAACCTCGAGCATGTTGGCCGCATTGCAACAGGATTCGTTCCCTGCTGGCGCGCTGGACGCCTCAGCTTCCGGCTTCAATTCTGATGCATATGGGGGACTAAACTACATGGATACTTCAGTTACCCCTGATGATTCGATACCTTCGGTCCATCAAGCTGGCCTTGCGTTCTCCGAGTACGCGACGACGAATACGTTCGATGTCGCACCATTTTCTACTCAAGATCTGAGTTTGCCTGGTAATGCTAGCGAGCCAGAGCGCGGAACCGAAACGATTAAAGCGGAGGCTGCATCCTGAAGGATCAGGACCACAACCATACTCCGTCGTTCTCTGGGTTGTGCGGAAATTTTAATTTAGCCTGCAAGTATATATGACCACGTTTCTCGGGCCGTCATTTATTCCTACCTTGCTCCGTATTTGTATTGACCATTTACTTTTCAAAAAGCTGTGCTCACTATTGTATAGGCCTTGACCTGAATAATACTACTAAGTGTTCCTTTACTTGTGATCGGACGAGCAGTATTTCCTGGTATGAGTAGCACTGAGATTTAATAATATATGGACGGTGCCGTCTGATCCCGCCTCCTACTCGTCAACTTCCACATTGCCAGCCGCCCCATCACCAACGGATTTGTTCTCCACCGGGGTGGGTGCCGATTCCAAAGGTGTATCCACACTGTCGTTCGAGTCAAGCGACGCTTGGGCACCCTCGACCAGGTATTCTGGCTTGGCCGTACTCGTGAGGCGTTGTATTTGCACCTCTGCTTTCGCGATGTTTTCGGCCGTTACACGCGCCTGGTTGGCCTCGTACCACGCTTTCTTCATTTTCAGGTCCTCGATGACACGTGGAATATCGCCTGTGGCAGTCGGAAGAGGAATCGCAAGCTTGGAAAGTGCAGTGATAGTTCCAAAGGGTAAATTTTTAAGGGCATCTGTTTCATGTGCGATCTTGGGTACTTTGTCCTTCTTTCCCCGTTTCCCCTTTCCCACAAAGTATGTTTCCTCATCCTTCTTCTTGCGCGCCACCAGACCGTCAGTGGCAGCATCCACCTGCCTTAGCTCGAGCTTTGGCAAGCCAGCCACTTCACCTTTTGTGGGTAACGACGACGAAGATAGTACGACGGTGTCAGAACTCTTGCCCGAAAGAGCGTCCACTAGCGTTTGGCAATCTTCGATCTCTGCTTGGTATGCTGGGAGGGATGCTTCCTCTCGTAACCGTTGCGCGTGTTCCAACCTTTTTTGAGCTTCTTCGGCGGCGCGCTGCACACGAGCTCTCTCAGCACGACGAGCACGGTCTTCATTCACTTTTGCCCAGTAGCGGTCATTTGCTTCTCGGAACTGCTGCGCAGAGGCTCTTTTCTCGTTGAAGAGGGTGTTTACCCGAGCTTGCAGTTCGTCCCGCTCATCGAATAGCTTAGTGCGGCCAGCATATGCTTCGTCTGACTCCTTCTTGAGCTCATCTAGTTCTGCTTTGATCTTGTCGTAACGATCGGAGATGGCCTTGGATTCTGGGTCATCCAAGTGCTGGCGAAGTTCGTCCGCCGCGCCCCGGTCCTTGTCGATTGAATCTTGGGCTGCCTGGAAACCTTCTACAGTCCGTCTAGTCCGTTTGGTCTGTGAGATTTCTTGAAGAGCACGCTTCTCGTCAGCAAGCTTCATACTGCCAGATTCTACCTGCTCTTCCAGGTTTCTGGGTGAAACATTAGTGATTCTGATTGAAAAGGGGTCACAGGGATGGCGTACTTGATGTGGGCATCAACCTCAGCAACAGCTCGGAAAGGCGTCTTTCCCCGCGCAGCTTGCAAGTCCTTGGTCTTGAGATATTTCTTTGCGTTAAGCCAACACTCAGGAAGTAACATGTGTGGGCGTACCTTCTTTTGTATGCCATCTTGCAAAGCTTTGAGTTGATCGAGGACCTTGCCTCTAGAAGTCTTGTAAGAAGACTGTTGCTCTCGTATGCTGTCAAGTTCCGCACGGAGCGCGTTCCGTCTGTCGTTCCCCGAAGGCTTGGTAGCCAACGATATTTTCT